>JASANN010000262.1:1763205-1838542 GCA_031762395.1 Calameuta pygmaea | reverse complement strand
TCTCTCTCTCTCTCTCTCTCTCTCTCTCTCTCTCTCTCTCTCTCTCTCTCTCTCTCTCTCTCTCTCCCTCTATCTCTCGCTTTCTTTTTCATCTTTCTACAACATATTCCTATCTTGACTGGCACAAGTGTTGACGCGTCTCCGTCTTCCAGATGAATATTTATTTAATTAACGGTTACTTCGACGATGCGTATCCCCGATAACTCAAAGACCCAGCAGCGTTGTCCCCACGGCGACTAGCCATTGGTAACGATGATTTATTCAAAGAAAATACTTGACCGGAAACGAATACTCGCATATTTAGCCAGCAGGTAAGACTCGTACGACGACCAACTGTATTCACGGCAGGCGAAACTCATAGTTGGATGATTTATGGATTTTTGACGCAGGGCCACAACCAATCTGAATCTTTTCTACTTGGCTGACTAGGTACTGGCGTGTATCACTACTTTCCATAGAATGTTGATACACGCTAAGAATATATCTACATATGGGTAGCTGGCTGCACCAAAGAGGTTAAGGAAAGTACACGTATCCACATGCATTTCTATCCCAGCTTCCAGCGACAGCAAATTGGAAAGCACAAAGGGAGGATTTTTCCGTGTGCAATTGGGCCAGATGCAAATCGCTCCAACGGCGAGTTCGTCTCGTGCGGATAACGATCTCCGTTTATACTAGAGAGAACCGTCAGTACATGCCGCACTGTGTTTACTCGCAATTCCACATGTTCTACGTAAAGGAAACCTGGCCATTGAATTATATCACCTTATACGGCAGACTTCTTGATCCCAAGGGAGGACAAGTGGAAGGAGTTCGTTCCTGAGAATCTAAGACTGCGCCAAACGCAGCAGCCGTGTCAAGTCAAACTTTTGCCAGTACTTACCCTCAAATCGTCTATTTTCGGACGAACATGCCCTCTTGGTTATACAAATACTAAGTTGCATATAAGGAATTCGCAAGGAGCTTCGCAGTGCATACGTATCAATGACTTATCTTTTAAAATTGTCTGTCCTGAGTCCTTTTGAGATTGAAAACCTTCGTATAAAGATATACGTAGAATATAACAAAGAAAAAAAGAACGATAAGACAGCATCACAGTCCCGATAAGCGACGTATCGACTGATCAATGAGGAATCGTAGGAGCTTAGTGCAGAGGAAAAGCTATACATTGTGGTTACAAATCACAGAGCAAAGTCATCCTGAGATACAATTGTGCCGAAGCACGCGAGGATATCTTGGCCTTTGTGTGTAGAACCCGGCAGACTATGCAAGTGACCACTAGAAGATATAAAGCCTCTCTATAAAATAACCACGAGATGCCAGAGTAATTAACTCCAAGGATTTAGTCGACTCGGTCTTGTACCCTGCGCCAGATGTCGTTGTTCACGTTGGGCCGCAGAAGAAAAGCACCGGCGTTTCGCAGTTGTTTCCAGCAGTGGCGACTTCAGCAGCGACAGCACGGAACTCCACTCGACCATGTAAAAACGTCTATTTACTATCGGCATCCCTCGGTGACGACGCGGACGGTAGGTGCCTGTCGTTGTGCTTCCACGTTAGTCGCTGCAATTAGAGACCTCATAGAGGACTATGTCCATTCCGCGATCCATCGAGCTACCTCAGGATCGTTCAATAGATCTGCGAGCTCGGAAGAAAAAAAAAAAGTGAGAGAAAGGAGCAATCGTTTTCTTCTTAGACGCGGATGCCGCGTCCTCCGATTGTAAATATCGTAGCTTTCCTCGATTTCCACGGATTCGCCCGAGAGGAACTGTCACGTGAGTTCTGTACCGAAGGAGCCTGGAGGCACTGATCTACGGGTGCTCGTACACCGGAGTGCATCGACTGACAGGAGTACAGACAGGTAGACGATGAGACTGTCAGCGGCAGAGAATAGAAAATAGACGCGTGTTATCAAATTCTGACGAACGTTTCCACGGTGGTTAAGAATAAATTATGGGCAATCATCGGGAATGAGAATCCACCTAGCTTCCAAGAATACATTAATAACGTCAATTTTCCCATCCACGGTCACGAGGGTGTTGGGAGTCTCTAATGATCTCGGTACGTGCCAAAATGTGAGATCACGTTCTACGCCTAAGACAAATACCCATCGAGAGCAACGTCGTTGCGACTGTGTTTCACTTTAATTTTATCTTTCTAATTCGACGCTGTTCCCACCTCCTTGGTATTACGTACCGTTTCCAACGGATTATCATTACTATTGCCGCTTCTACGAATCAATTAGTGGGGATACCAATGGAAAGATCCAACATTCGTTATGTTTGTTAACACGAATAATTTATACCAAAGCTTTCATTACGCACAGGAGGATTGATATTTGTGATCGTCATTTCGATGTCATCCTTAAACTCTAAGACGGTAACTGTCAGGCATACGTATGTATTACTGTGTATTGAAAAAAAAAATAGAACTCCCATAGATTAATTATCAGTCCGTACTAAGAAATTGGCATACTGATTCATTCTACTAAACGTTCCCAAGACACACTAATTACCAGAATAATTTTAAAATGAACTGATATGGTAACGCGCAAAAATTATAACAGGTAGTTATAATTAATACTTTTGCCAATAATTAACGTTAATCAATGACATGTACAGGTTATTAAAAAAAAACCAAGAGTCTTACGAACTGTACATTCCAATAGAAGATATCGGTCATTCGACTAGTCGGACACTTTATGCCTGTTACTCACAATGGCATTCAGTGCCTCATATACATATAGTGGCTGTACTATATCGGCGATCGCACTAATACCCCGTTATCGCTAATACAAATTAATAGCATCGAATCAGCCGCGTATAATAAACCCAGGCGACTATGAATTATGCATCGAAAGGATGACTGCGCGCGATGACTCCAGGCGCGGCGAGAGGAGAGAAGAGTAGAGAAAACATAAATGCGGAGAGGACTTTCGAGTGTTGTGCCGGCGGAATAGATGAATAGATAAAGAGGTTAATTACCTTTACGATCGATTCTAAAATATTATGCCGTGTCGTGCGGATAGGCATCCATTGTATCCCTTTCATCTAGTACAATTTATCATGCAGCCTGTATCGGGCGTAACACCGGTAACGATGACTGTTCAGAGAATTCCAATGGAAGGCTGACAGCAGAGTTCAGGAAAGCCAGTGAAACTATGATAGGCCCAATATAAAGTCACTGGGTCAGAGTGAAACCCGATTGGTTGAAAATGTACGCAACTTCGCCCTCGGTCCGGCCTGTGCTGTTTATGTGTATAGAGAATTACAGAGCAAGACGATCCGAAGCGCCATTCGATCCCATAGAAAGGTAAGGAACTTGAACCAAGTAGTGCAAACCCGTAGACCCGCAGACAAACCCGACGCATGTAAGGCGCACAACTCACCGCGTGCAATTACATTCGTTTCGCGAGAAGGCAAGCCTACCAAACGAGCCAGTAATATAAGCAGCATTTTGATCGACGATTATAGTCCCGATTTATGGACACGGCTCTGCCGAGCGAACGTGATGCGGTGTTCCAGACTACGAAATGTCTCCATCAGGCACGCCTCGCTCTTGTCCGCGCGCTAACTCATAGACAATAATTATCAACCGGGACTCGGGCAACTCGTGTACGTCGAGAAATGCAAATAAAGGTAATCTACAACGTTGCCTCGTGCGGTGGGCAGTGCTGATGGCTGTAGCTTAGCGGCGTCCATTTACCGAGCGCGAACCGGTGAACCGGCGTCTAGATATTATCAGAACGAGAAAATCTTCCGTGGGTCAGAAAAAAGAAGTGGATGGACGTTTTCACGTGACTCGCCAACGCGCTCAACTTTAATAGCGGTAGGAAAATGATTTTTTATTAGGAAAATCTTGAAAGATCTTAAAGATGAGATTTCGAATGCTCGTGTTCTATGGAACGGTTTAGCGCGAAGGACAATTAATTAGATCCTACGTATGCACGATGGTTTCTAATCGAGTCGTACAGTTTTAACGTGGTACAGGTACGTAAAATCTGATTATCGGGAATGCCTGGAGTGCGCTCTTAGGGAACGAGAGAGTCGAGGATCTTTGCCAGCGACGCACGCGCCGAGTCCCGTAATGACAGGTTCGGTAGGTATAAAAGTGTCGATTCCTTGGTGTGGCGCGTTTTACGATCCCAAGGAAGCAAAATGTTGCGATGGACGAGGCTTGGCGACGAGTACATAATCAGACGTAATTAGCCTGTTGTGTGGCGGCTACGTTGGAGAGTGAGGAATAGGTGAGTGACCTTTGCCTCGGGCGGGGTCTCCGCCGAGGGGTCGGGACTCTCTATGGGACTTTAAAGGGGAATCAAGGCTCTCAGAGGGCAACGGCCCTCGATCACCTGGTGGACCCTAAGCTTCTCTTTTAGCGCAATGACGCTTCGTGGATCATCTTTTTCGTACGGTTCCCTTACTTTCTGTTTTTTTTTTTTTTTTATAATCTACGATAACAACGTAACGACTTGACTCTCTCTCACAGTTCCTCCGATCACTGATTTACGAGGATACGCCACGATCTAACGGGAAGAAATTTCCTCAGTAGGTCTCTCGTCTGCGGATGGTCAGGATCGATGGCACACAGCCACCAGGAGCGCAACCCTCAATGATTTCAGGAAAGATATCGAAAACTCGTCGTTTATCTACAAGAGGGAACACGGAAGTGTCGTTCCGTAGCAAAAAGCATCGAAACGGGACGTCGTCTCGGCGTCGGTTAGCCGTTCGTGAATTACTGCGGGGTCTCAGCTCGAAGTCACACAGTGGAAAAGTTACACGGTACCGTAAGACACGAGTGGCCGTGAATCGTAATCTACGTAAAGTACAATGTACCTGCGGGAGAAAAGTTACGAGTCGAGAAAAAAGAGAGAGACGCTGTATAGACGCGTAAACGAGAGGTGCCTTTATCAAGAGATGCTTACGGAACAATCTGCTCGGGCGGGTCATGAACTGTCATTTGCATTAAGGCGATACACAGTTGTTGATCATTCAATGGTATTCTTGACATTACGGCTCCCCCATTCAATGTCCCGTCAGCGATGCTAGACGGATGCGGGCTTTTATTATTTTTACCTAAAGACTTCAATGTAATCGCTAAAAGATAGAGACAAAGGGACAGACAGATTATAAGAATACACGTAGACTATTCAATTCGTCACCGATTCACGACTCTCCAAGCGTGACGCATGTGGTTCTAGTTTTTTACCTACTTCGAATCATCCTCCTTGAAAGGACAAATCGAGAAGTTTCAAAGCTGACGATTAAGCCGGACATTCAATTGAGTAAGCGTGTATAATTGGCTGGGCAAATTTGTTCGGTCCTTCCACACCGAAGATTGATACGTAAATATTATAGAGAGACAAAACAAATTTCTGGCTCCGTGCCGGAACGAGTAAGGAAGATTAAGCGACAATAACACAGAATAGTCTTTGCTTGCAGGTTATGAGGCAGGAGATTTTCATTTCTTTTTCACTTTTTTTTTTCTTCTTCTTCTTCTTCTCTTTTATTCCGTCGATACGGACAAAAAATAAGCGTCTACTCGAAAGTGCCTAGTAAATCTGTTTCTTCTTACCGATGCGAATGACTTGGCGTTAAGCTGCCAGAGACGCCCCGAACAGATGGCCAGCTTCTTGCAGACGTAGTATTTGCATCCTCGCTGTGCTATTTCCTTCGCGAATCTTCCTCCAGTATGTTTAACATTAGTGCTCGTAAAATTCCTGACGATTCGTTGTTTCGCTTCTGAGAATACGCGACTGGTCTAAAAAATAGGCTCGGCCATCTCCACCATCCTTGGTCTTACTATTGGCTTAGATACACGTGCAAAAAGCCAAAAGAAGAAATAAAAGATTTTTGATTAGGCTATTGAAAAAAATTATTAAATCAGTTTAATAATGATTTGAATATTATAATCACTTGATAGTTATTGGTAGATCAGAAATATTTCCTTTTACCCGACTAACGTCACGCTTCATTAGGTATCGCTAAAATCGTTAAGTCAATATTTAACTACGGTACACTATGTCGAATTTCACCGTGCTAAAGTTTCTCCTGGACTTACCCTAATCATACAAAAATTTGCAAATCACATTTTTTACATCAACGAAAGTCGGTTAATACGTTAGACGCATAATGACTGCGCAATTTTGTAAAAGTTACCAAGAAATGTCTGACACAATTGATTAGTTTTACTCCTTCGACCCAACGGGATTCCGTATAGAAAATAATTTTTTTTTTTTCTTTTTTTCATAACATTATCGCTCATTTCCAAGATAATCGTCAGGGTAGATTAACGCCGGGCACTCTACACACAGACGATAAATCACATAATTCGCATCGAGGCATAATGATTCCGCGGCATTTGCGCTAATTCGCGTGCCGCCGGCTACGTAACGTTAGCCAGCCATATATATATGTATATGTATAAACATAAGTACAAGCACGATAAAACACACTCAACTATCATCGTGGGAAGGGCCTCGACACCCTGCAATGAGACATACCTACATACCATAATCACGAGTCCTAGTAATGATAACCATCGATCGTAATTGTAAATTCGTTACGCCGTCGATAAAGGTTATCCACAAGTCATTACTTCGATTTTCCGTCACTTATCCAGGATAAGACCAACTATAAGTGTCCTTCGATCGTACAGCATTTACGTAATTAAAAAAAGAAAAAAAAAACAAAGAAACAGAACACGTTATCCGATCCTTTACCGTCAACGCAAAGATACCTCGGATAAGCCCATATCCAAGGTAAACATCGCGTGAACCACAATGAAACCCAAAAATGATTTCCTCCGATCTGAACCACGATAAGAGAAGAAACGTAACTCGAAATAAGATAACTCGGTGGCAACGAAATGGTCGATAGTTCATGGGGTAGAAATAGCTATGGGAAGCCTAGATCGTGTCCGTATGTAGATGGCGCGAGGCGCTAGGTGTCTCAAACCACGCCATGGTCGCGCACGAAGGTGGTCTATTAGTTCTAACCTTAGCAGAGAGGTGGCCATATCTGCGATCTATCCGATAAGATAGAACAATACAGGAAGTCGACGCCGCGGTGCGGCGATCCTGAATACAAGCGTTTGGTTTTAGAGGTTCGATGGCGACTCTAGCGAGGATCTAGAAAGAGAAGGGAGGGAGGTGTGTGTGTGTGTGTGTGTGTGTGTGTGCGCGCGCGCGCGCGCGTGTGTGTGTGTGTGTGTGTGTGTGTGTGTGAAGAACGAGAGTAAGAGTGAGAAGGGACGGATGAGAAAAGAAATAGAGAAAGGTGAAGAGGATAGAGAAGAAAGGTAGAGAGGAGCCATCGACGCGTTCACGGTCTTACGGCGTCTTGCCCATATCATGCATCCCAAACGGCGCAGATCTCTCTCTCAGATAAGATGGAGCAACGACACGAACGAGCGAACGATAATGTGGCGCATATAAGGTGTTTGTACTTAGGTTTGTAGTTGCCTTATAAGCGACACAATATGGACGATCTCATCCTATCACTGACCCAACAGACGATTCCACTCGGGCAAATTCCGGTTTACGTATTACCATTCGGCAAGCAGGTCTGGACCATCTTCAATTATGGTAGAGATACATTATTTCCTATGGGCTATGGGTTATGTTGAAAAATTGATCGTTAACGCTGTGAATTATTCTAGGATCTTCAAATTTACTTAATTGTTATTATAGCCAGTCGTTACTACCGTAGTAGCTGCTTTATAAGTGGCTCGCGGTAAAAGATAAGATAAACGATTGAGACGGGTCGGCACTGGTGCGGCATTGGGATCTTAGGCAAACGGTCGAAGCACATTGCCGATTACCTTGGTAGTGACAAGCTGCCGTAATGTAGGAAACTTTCATAGGGCTCAAGTTTGCGTATTTAACAGAGGATAAACAGAGGGAGAGAGAGAGAGAGTGGGAAGGGGGATAGAGAGACAAATAAAAAGACGGAGAGACAGAGAGAGAAAGATAGATAGGGAGAGAGAGAGAGAGAGAGAGAGAGAGAGAGAGAGAGAGAGAGAGAGAGATAGGGCAAAGCAAAGTGTAAGGAGAGTGAAACGAGTATAAGAAAAGGATAAGGACGAGAAGGACGAGGTAGAGAGTAGAAGTAGAAAGAGCGGCCCACGCCAGGATTCCACGGATGCAAATTCGCTTGAGCTATCGCCGGATCGTGACCCTCCGGGTGGAGCAAAAGACAACGAATAAGCAGGAGAGGTTCATACCGTTGCACTTGTGCCACGATCTAAAGACTACGGATGCATGATGTATATTCGCCACCGGGTTGCCGGCGAATATGCAAACCAGCGACGTGCCCCACGGGGTCAACCCTGTGGTCATGGTGGGCCCCACCACCGCGTACGGCATCAAGACAGAAGGAAGTCATAAATCATATTTTGTTTTCTTCACCGTTTGGACGCCTTCACTTTTCAGTTACGTCTTCACTCGCCTTCAGCCACCTTTTAACTACAAGTATAATCCACACTCCAATCTTCGGACTTGAAATCGAGTCACATTATCCCATAAGACATTCCATTAAGATTCAGCGTACACGTCACATTCGTCCATTCCTAACACGGCTTAGAGATACTGGTGCAACCTGTAGCCAGAGTGCACTCGCACTCACGGCAATAAGCCAAGTGCGATAAATATTGACTTGCCGTTAAGGAGCCTTGTGATTTCGCAGCGACCGAGGCGGCCGGATTGATCAAAGACGCGAATCGCTCGGCTGATTGAGATTTATGAGGATAATATTGTGCAGTTTATAAACGCGCGCTACGGATACGATTATAGAAATCTATTAGAGCTAATTATCTCACTATAACCCTTATACATTGGGAATTAAAGAAACAAAGTGGTGCACGAGTGTATATCTATACATGGTATACGTGAATCTTAAATGGCATCCAATTGATCTCTCCCCAATGAAACAATGGATTATCAGCACCTTAAACTCCGTTCGTATTGATACGAGCATTCTTGCTAATCTCACCTGTGGATCCACACTCTGGATGACATTTTGTTCACGGCGAATCCTACTTCCAAATTTTTCTTGATTATGGTAAACTATGGATATACAGATAAGGTTAGGTACTGATCAGACGTGACGGAACTAAGACCGCCCTGTAGACAAGAGTCCTAAGACTGGTATCTAGAGCACAATGAAAAATACCTGTTCTGCGCCCCAAAGAAACTTTACGTATCACCCTATTACCTGACTCCTGTCCCTGCTTCTTTATATCGGAATGTTAACGCACTCGCATCTATATCCACCTAAGACATTCAGAGACGGAAGAGGGAGTCCTTGCTATACGATTCCCACTGGTTATTTATTGTACACATAAGGTTAAATTGAATAAAGAAATACCAACGGGACAAATCTTGACTACCTTCAAATTCAAAACTCTGCTATATCAACAGTTGGTACAAATATGTACATACATATTTGTACGTACCCATATACCTATACAGATACTATACATATAGTATATATATATATACATATATACATGATCATTTAGCATTCCAATAAACCTAAGACGAAGGGAGCCCATCACAACGCAGCACATTCCGCAGGTCCCCAATAGAACGCAATGGAGGCACGACCCGAGATCTTATACAAAAAGTGTATTGCTCTATACCCGTTCCGAGGAGTCCGTTACGAGAATGAAGGGATATGATATTCGCAATCATATAGAGCCGGCAAGAGAGAAATCGGTTGATCTTGAGAATCGTTATTCTTTTATCGGTAATCCAATGCACAGGTGTGGGTTCAGGTGCAGTACAGTCTCTCTGGACTAAGAAGGAGGCATTCCTACACGAGCCAGGTCAGGTAATGATACCAAGAGCAGGAGTGCAGATCGACTGCCGGTCTCGGGATAGGCCATCGACTCGGTACTGACCGATCTCCATGGCAGTTATCTACTTACGAGTTACAGTCCGCTACTGCTACTGGGTCAAACGGCAGTGCTCAGGGGCACGGGAACCTCGATTCTCTTTGCATCGTCTAACGTTGAACTTCCTGAGCCGTGAGCTATGAGCTCACTCGTCGTCCATCCATCTATCCATCCATCCGAGCATGGACGCTGTATATACATATACCTTGGGAATATCGTGATGGAACCATGGCTAAGGTACCTAGACAGATATCCATTTGATAAAGGGTCTCGAAGGTATAGAAATTCGATTGAATCTGAAGAGTCATCTTTGGCATGATAAGAACGTTCTTCGAAGTGGTTATCGGATTGGCAAAATCTACCTGCTCATCAGCCCTAACAATGATATTGATATGATTAATCTTAATTTCGCAGGAGATGAGATTGAAGTTCGCGAGAAAATAATTATAATTATATGTACATAAGAGTCATATCACGTATTGTAACTACGGGATCTGCGAACTGGACGTTCAGATATGTTGATCCTATTTGACTGAAATCAAAGAGATGCGAAAAGTCGTGCACGGGAAAGGGTCTCTTTGAGATTCAAATTTATGCAAGGCGACGAGGGATCACGCGACAGTCAAGAGGGATGCTTCTTGTGAAGTATAAAGGTACGCTTTGAAAAAAAAAAAAAAGTATAATGCAAGGTAAAAGCTACTGGTAGAAAATGATAAAAAGGTTCCCATCGATTCTCACGAAAATTTTCCACGAATTCGTTTTCAGGTACTATAGCGCCGTTTTCCGTATTACCTCACTGCCGTTATCCGTAACAGGTGCCTCGCATACAAATAGGCCAATTAGCCTGTCCGCGTTTCATGGCGAAGCACTGGTAACGCAGCACGATAATACGAATATTATGATAGACAATTTACGATACAGCGTGTAAGCGTCATATTTCTTTTCGAAAGTATCGCGCTGCCACAGGCGGGATGCGTGTGAGCTGTCCATCTTCATCGTGGCTCGAGCTGGCGCTATCTTGCTGGGCCCATCGCCAGCCAACTAGCCAACTAGCAAGAGATCCAGTCAACTGAGCAACTAAGCAACCGCGTCTAACCACCAGGGGAAGCTTGGACCAGACACGTACTTTCCATATTCCATAGTGAAGATCGATCCAGACAGAATTCACATGTACCATCGTTATACAGTATCCAACCTGACGCCTTCATTTTACTGACATCCAAAGCGCACCTGTCTTGCTTGAAATAATGCTGCGAAGAATTTCAAGGTTAACGAGAACGGTTCATCAAGAGAAAGATAAAGACCATGGTGGTAGACCTATATATGTATATGCACCCAGTGAGCAGTAGGTCATGTACCGAGCTATATGTAGATAAAGACTAACTGAACTTCAACCCTCAAGACCGAACGAACCACTAAATTCAACCCGGTTACACTCCAACTCGGTCTAACCCCGCACGAAACGCTTGGTTAACCTTGAACCAGCGCATGTTTATCGAATTAAGCGCTGTTAAGCGAGTACGTAGGTACAGCTAGGTCCAGACGAGAAACGGTCCGAGGAGAGATGTTGAAGGTGGATGCTGGTGCTAGTGGGGGCGTGCGATAGTTCAAGTCGTGAGCGGGCAGCCCCGCCCGACACGACCGCGGAGCATCTCCGCTCTGACCCCCGCTGACTTTCCTCGTCCTCCACTAACCCGCGAATACCAAAGAGCCCTCCAATTCCCCTGGTGCTCCCTGGCACCAAGACCTCTCTCTCGCTCTCTCTCTCTCTCTCTCTCTCTCTCCCTCTCTCCCTCTCTCCCTCTCTCTCTGTCTCTTTCTCCACCTCTGCCCGAGTGCATCTCCGTGGAAGCTACCCCACCCGGAGGCACATCGCCAAGGGCACCGCTCCGAGCTAGCCCCTTCCACCCTGCACCATCTCCACAATCTACTACTCCTACTCTTCCTCGTCCTCATCCTTACCCTACTCCCCGGCCAGGAAAGCGGCAAGGAAGGCAGTGATAAGTGTGGGAAGGGCAGGTTGCATAAGGTCTAATATTATGCAAGCGCAGCCTGAATGCGTTAGATCCTGGGTCCGCTTACATAGGTACACGCAGAACATAGCTCGCTACAAGCGAACGGTTTACTCTCTTGGTACCTGCATAGGAATCGTAGGAGCGTTGACCCCAGGAAGTGGCCATGAAATAATCATTCCTGAAAGGTCAACTCCTACCGCGTCCAACATCGAGGTCGACTGTCCAGAAAGTCATCATAGAGTAGGAGACCTTCGCGAATCCACGTAGACAGCGCGATCAATTCAGAATTGTTAGGAGACATGGGATTGCCCTGCGCGTGTCATCCCAATATAGCGAACGCACAGCAGACTGAAACGGTACTTTGCTCCCACGTTTAAAAAATCAACAGAAACCCTTTCGCGGGAGAATTTGATTTCTATCTAAACCCAACTAGGAAGTTGGGATCTGGTGAAACGTGTCGGTCTCGTCAAATTTTGATGGGATCCCGTGCGAGCGGTCAGGTTGCACTACGAGGATGATGTACACTCGGTACAGGGTACTCGTACTCGGGTTACTAAGGTCACAGGGCTAAGGCACTTCTCACGCCCTCGCCTCACCAAGGAGCACCCACTTAGACGAGGTGAACATACTTTAATACGAGCGATTAGTATGCTTGCTTAATTGCTGTGAACATACGCGCGTGACGTTACATATCGATTATCGCTTCGTGGAAAGAACCTCAAGCACACCTATACACCGATATAGAATTTCCTAAGTTTGTCATTCCTAAGAAAGATCCAATTAAATCCCCAGCGTCAGTCTACCATTAAATTTTTAAAATGACCATTTAATTACATTTATTATCTTATTTCTATTAATAGTCGATCCTTCTAATATCAAGCGATTGCCTTCGTCCACGTGTTGGATCGGAAAGGCTGGTGGCATTATGTGCCAGCATGAGATGCACGGAGTCATAATGTCAAGAGAACCTCACGGCTTTCTTGCCGGAGTCGTAATAGGTAACAAAACGAAGGGATCCATCGGTTCCGGGTTTGAGATGCTCGACACCACCTTTTAGATGTAACTCTTATCCCCGTTAATTAAACGTGTCGAATCAATCGTGTCAAATGATATTTTCCTTTACGTCTGTACAAGACCAAGCATTGGTACAATTTAATGACGACTTTCATCAAAGGTGAATATGTATCCTAAAAATCTTAATTTCAGTGACACCATTTTTTTTTTTAAATCCTCCAAGTAGCCTTATCTAAATTTAAAAAAATTGATTCCCAAATTCTCATCCCACTGCCAAGTAGAGTCCTGCCCCGCGTGTGGGGGTTTTCACCGATTATCATTTCGCTGAATATCCCATGCCGGGATACGTCGCGTAACGAATATTAATTAAAACAGCGGGTTAATGAGAGGCCGGCGGCCAAGTAATTGATTTAATTACTTACGCTTCTGTCGTCACGGACATGTCCATTCCCCATGGGTACAATACCAACTAACAAATCCAGAGTATATACGTCAGATCAGTATAAATAATAAAAAGCAACGTAAATGTCGTACAGTCAAATTTCACGCGCGAAGTAACAAATTTATATCGCAATCAAACACAGTGTAAAAACAATTTTTAACAATTCGATCCAGCGATTATCAACAGAAAAATAAACTACGTGACGACACACGGGATACCACCTATCGAAACACATCCAAAAGCACAATTCACACGCGTGCAGCAATCTAATAAATGATTTCTTCGAATAAATAACTGCTACATCAACTTGTTTTACCAGTAATTTCCATAGCGATCGTATAAAAACTAGTATATAACTGTAGTTTCTTATCGCGAGACAGGCGACTGTTATATAACAATAACAATCTCGTACACAAGTATCTTTCGTACCTAAATATTCCGGAGCAACGCCGCAAGATGACAGTACGCGTTACTCCAATTAATTATGAGCTAGATAAGAGAGTCCCTTATCAGAATTATCTACTGACAATGCTCTCGCGCAACGTAAGAATAGACCAGTGCACCGTCACTTAGTCTCTTGCTGAGTCGTATTCGTATATACATATATATACACATATACATATATATACACAAATACATAGCTGTACATATAGCACAAGCTGCCGTCTATAATCTGTACTTTAGAAACAGTATACCCTGGATCTAAGATCGTATCTCGGAATGCTCCAAGCGCGATATGACCGTTGCCTGTTGCTACTTGTCTTACCGCGATCCAGCTTCTCCACGCGTATCCTTTACCATTCGATGCGACGTATCTCGAGCGACAAAGTGCACGAGCAACGTGTCCACGTCCTTCGTGAAAAGCGCCCAAAAAGTTGTATGATTAGGTGGCTTATCAGGTGAATTTTTGAAAACGGTCCTGCTGCGATCGGAATAACACTGAGAAATTTAGTGTTTCTCCTTCCTTTACATAGCTCATGGTTCAGAGAGAACAAAGAGAGAAAAGAGTTACATAAATTTTGGGGCTTCTCGGTATCTTTACTGTTACCAGCTTGTTGTTTACGTTACTGCGTTACTTGGACTCGAAAGCGAAGTGCGCCCGTACGTTAATACGGTAAAGCATTATCTAGATTACCAGCAAAGAGCTTCCGGCCGCCGAGAAACAGTACGAGCAATTAATCAAAGACAATCAAACTCTGGGAGCCTCCACTCGGAGCGACTCCCAACAGGCGAAAGATTATCACTCATCTTTCACGTTGTAAAAGTTGGAAATTAAAGCGCGCAAATGTCTACTGAATGCGGATGCGATACCATATGAATCGAATTAAGCGTAAAGCGTATGCGACAGGGGAGACACAAGAATGTCTGAAGGTAAGCGAACATAAAGCTTTCATTGTTTTCCTTCCGCTGGTGTCATATTACATCTATATGGACGCAGTCGAGCCTCACGATCTTGAAAAACAAGTTACGATTGGGTCCAACGGCAGGAATAAAATCTGTCGCTTCCGTATGATTGTGCCACCAAAAAATAATCTATATACACCATCTAGATACTGTACGTCAGATAATCCTAGAGAATAGGGAACAATAGAAATTGAACAAAGCCTACCGACGTCAATGTCCCACTTTTTATGTATGCAAGACACAAAGCCTTATGGCTTCATCATAAATTCGCATTAGGTACATATAAATAAAACAAATCTATCAGGTACACGTATAGTATAGTAACTGGACGCGACAACGTAGTGACACTGACAAGTTTGATTCTTTCATTATTCCGAAAGATCGGTATACCCGGTGGTCAATTAGTCGGTAACGCGAAACAAGCGGCAAAGGATTATCCGACAGCCAGAGTCCTGCCGGTTGGCTATACTGTCGGGAAAAAAAAATAATATCAGCAGCAGTCTCATCGCAAAACTGCACGACTGGAAATTCTCCTTCGGCAATCCCTATGTATGCTATACCTATATATCAATGCGCGTACACAACGTACACGTATGCCACTGCGACAAGTTTGCTAATCGCGGAATACGGGTTCGCGCACGTGCACGTAAAGTGCTAATCTCTAGCGACGTTTATCCCTGCGAAGTCCTTGATGAATTCTCAGTCATTCATTTGCATAGAATCTCTCTCATTGAGTACCGGACACGCCCTGCTGATATCTACCATGGGTAAATAATTGGTGTCCGGCTAAGCCCCGACCACATTCATTCCGCATGTCCACAGTGTGACAGGCCTTCTTTTATAATGTTTGACTTTAGAAAGGAAACGAAAATAAAGAACGTGTGCGATTCGTATGAAAGGCGTTACGGAAATAATGAGGTAACGCTAATGCGTTCCGAGCACGGTAACCCACGTGTGTGTGCGCCGCCGCCGCACATGTGCCCCTGGCAGCACAACGGCTGAACAGTAGAAGAATAATTAGCGGTGGGACAAAAAAATAAATGCCTTCTTACGATCTTCATGCCCTTAATTATATTTTTTCGTGCGAGCGATTGAGGATTGTAACGGCGGCATTAACGGCTAGACCGTACAGAAAACCGTATACCCGGTGTGCTGTGTGGTCTGGTGCTTGCGCGCCGATGAGACTCTACGACAAATATAAATGGCCAATTTGGTTAGTCTATACCGACGGGTCAAATTCTAAATTATGTATTTAAACGGAACTTTACCAGGGAGATTTAGAACTAATTTATTATAAATCCCAGACCTCCGCGTCTATCCGTTTAAATCGTTCCGTGAGACAAGTGAATTTATGAAGTATGAAGCTGACAAATTATTATTAAAATTTCTAGGGCAAAACGGTAGCCGGTGTTCCGTTAAAAACTTTTCGTAAGGAATCTTCAAGAAATTTCACTCAAATGCAACTAATGGTAGGCACGAGACAGATTCGTTTTTATCTTACCCGTACGAGCAATATCGTACCAGGAAAAAAGTTCCCTTTACGGATAGTCAAGAAAATCCCGTAAAACTCTTCCACCTGAACGTTATACGTTTGTCAAGAGTCAATGTTGAAAAAGCAAAGGAAACTCCAATATATCCAGATCCAAGTCGAGCCTGGTATTCGGGTCAGTGTAAAGAGATAAGTTTTATCTACAGAAGGGATTGCTACCGTTTCGCACTGTCCTATGGCTACGTGCGTTCGCAACGTGAACCCAAGTCTTATGACTTTGGACTCAACGTTGAGTAACACCTAGCCCTTTAAGGCACCGCCTTCCTGTCTTGTGCACCACCTGTATCTATCGAAACGCCACGCGTTTCCCAAGGCGTTTCATTTTTGGTTGCGTCACCCACCAACCGTCGCGAGCGCAAGTTTAATGCAACATGCAACCGTCCTTACGTATATGGTATCCACGCACGATTGGAATTTTCCGATAGCCGCACGCTGCGATTTATAGACGCGCGAGGAACGGGGACGTGAGCCGTTAGCCAACAGGCAATGTTAAGCGAACTTTAATATCTACCTATCTCGCGAGGAAATCGCGCATTTATTGTAAAACAATGGAATCTCGAAGGATGAAGTTATACCTTGAGGAACTCACGCATTGACTTCGTCCAAGACCTGTAACCGCGCGTGGAGGCACGTAAACGTATACCTACGAGAATGCTGTGCTTTAAGGAAAAGAAAAAAGAAAATAAAAAAATTAACGGCTAGAAACATTTCTTGATAAAACTTTTATTTCTCTGTTCGCGAGATAGTTCGATATCGTGGACTATTGATATTGGATACTAGGAAATACTGGCCACACTCGACGTAAAAAGTCTCACATAATTAACCCATAAACTAAGGCAATATCGGTGGAGATCTCTATGGTTTATCCATAAGTGCGTTTTAGTATGGTAGCGCGATAGCTACCGTCTGTAACGGAGAATTCCAAACGGTCTGTATGAAGCAGTACAGTGTATTCTGGCTGCTTCGTTCGCGTATACTTCATAATCTGCAATTCTTCCGTTTAAGGAGGGAAAATATGGAATTTTAAATGGACTCGATATCGTTAAAAACTAAAAGAAGGGCTGCTGCGCGTACTTTCAGCATAAATTAGCGATGTTCATACGCGGCGTTGTATTATCCATTAGGGTATCCTGTATTATGAAGAACCTGACTACTGATATAGCTGTACTTAAGTAATCTTGCACGGAGGTATAATATGGATCGAATTCAAAAAAAAAGTTTTGACAGGTAACAGAAATGACGAAGATCAGCATATATATATATATATATATATTCCCATACGGTTTTACTAAACGATTTTATTAGTCACGCTTGTTATAGCCATGGTAAGCGAAATTGAATTGTCTTGTACTCGCAAATTGTATTATGAAATAACTAATGTCGACATATGTACGACAGATTGGATTATTGAAAGATCGGAGTATTCAGTGAAAAATAGATTACCGATTAACCCAATGAGGTTGTATGGATCCCACGGGCGTGGAGTAAAGTTGAAAATAAAACTAGGGTTATCCCAGGTAATTTTAATAATCCCATACAACGAGCCAAGGCACAAGTTCATATGAGCATATATCGGCTAATGAAATTGCCGCGGGCTTAATAGGCGGGTCAAAGAAAATTATAAGTCAGCCGCGAAACGGCAAACACACTGAGATTAAATAGCACGAACTACCGTGAGGATCCTTAGGCATTGAGGAAAAAAGTCGTAGATTTAGGTTTTCAGACTATTATTAAAAAAAAAGAATTAAATATTATACTGAATAAAAAAAAATAGAAAAAAAGCTGAAGGCGTGGGGCGGACCAACCAGTCGCAAGATTCAATAACGAGACTAAAATTTTTCAATGGCTTTTACATGCTGGATCCACGTCGTGAAATAATCGATAATATGCATTAATCAGCCAAGGGGCACCAAACAAATTAGTATCCTTGAATCGTTCAGGCAGCTGCGGTACTTAATAAAATCCATCCGTCAGCAAAGAGCGAATTAATGTGCGATACTCCTATCAAATAATTGAATAGGGATGCTGCGGCAGCAAAAGGCGTCAGCAATATTCATTAGCGCGAAAGAAGTGTCATCAGCCTCTCTTTATGTATATATACATAATACACATCCACATTAGTATTCACCAATTTTTCACACCGAAATCATTAAACGCGTGCGTTCCGAGATAGTGGCAGACTCGGTACAGCCTTCGTCCATTAGGATATCTGAGATATAAAGTTTCAAGTTTTCGGTGTTTCCACACAGATCAAATCGAAGACTTTCAGCTCCCACTCCGGCATCGCTCCTACTCCTTACGTAGCAAAGACTCGAGGGAGGAGTAAAGAGCATATCGCCAATCCTACTGCTAGCTGAGAAGTGTCAGGAAGGAGTAACTAGGCTTGCTCCTAGACCAGGAGTAGGAGTACCTGGTGAACTCGAAACGCAACCAGTAGGTACCACCCAGCTAGTCTCGCTAACCCCGACACAACAATAATAATCTCAGGAGAAAATAATCGTCATGGGAAAAGAAGAGGAATTATAAAAATATTGCGTCACTATTGACTCACCGGTTGACGCGCAGACTGGTGGCGGCGTTAGTGTCGTTGAAGGCGAAGGGATCCTCCGGGCTGCTGCGATATTCCCTGCTGGACTGTATCTTGGTACTTGAAGTACCACGGGAGTCTTGACGGACAGATCAACTGGTTCAAGCTGTACCGGCGGTCCCGCCGCCTGTAACAAACAACGAGAAAAACTCTTCAGCATCTCGGAACGATGTCTTGAGAAATTCATTCGTCTCTAGCGCCATGGCAAAAATCACTGTTCCCAGCTGGATTGCATAAGACTGTCTGTCACTGATCAAATTATAACAATAAGATTCGTAACGAGGCTGTTATAACGGTACTGTCGGATGAGAAAATAACTCAGTATAGAAGCCGCAGCTCGAAAGGGAATAATAAAATATTACGTAAACGTCTATAGCGCCTAAGCGATTTATTTGCCATTAGCTTATCCAAAGTGACCCGCCGAGTAGAAGCCTCGAGCCAGAATCTATTATGCATCGAGTTATAGATTATTTTTCATATAGCAGATCATATGATGAATCAACCCTGTAATCAATAAACTCCGTATACAAGTAACTGTGTATCTAGGATTTCCACGACTCATCTAGATGAGGAATCTAATCTGCCTACATTTGCCAGTACTCATTGGTACCTGGTCCGAAGTGCTTTCGCGCAATTAGCATAACTAGCGTTACTATTGATGTGGACTAATCACAACCAGTTCCCACGAGGTTCGTCTGACCCGAGTTACCTATTGCCTACCCTGTACCACAGCCGTGACGTAGCACTAATAGCTAACAGCTAATAGCCAGTGGGCAATGGATAATACTGGGTCGTTTTCCCGGGAAAATTATTTCCTTTCGTTAGGCAATGCGAATTCATCATTATTTTCAATCGATCGTTTCTATTCGTTCATGTGCAATATACGCAATGTACCAAACAGTAACATTTGTGTATACAGGTTAATCGACATACTGTCGCGTTGTGAAGAAAATAATTTTGTAATTTATTTTTGACTTTTTCACATTTTTTTTTTGACTTTCAACCGTAATAGACATTTTTTTATCAAGGAGTACAAAGGAATGACTTCATCGTATCGATTACGAAAGTTCGGGATGATCAGGAATCGGCGATGTGGAGAAACGTTATATTCGAAGCGACCACGTGCCAGCGGGCAAAATAAATCGATCCTGTACCGTAAAACGCGATAGGGCGCTAATAACATATCGCAACACTGTTTGTACAGGCTGGAGGCGACTGCCGTACCTATACGTACGCATATGCGAATGAAACTTTATGCTTGGCGAATAATCAACGACGCTGCCGCGAGACACTCTCGGAATAGATAAGACGTACTCGATGTTTATGACGGCTGTATTTGTATCGCGGGAGAAATTCGACTTTGGAGATATCGTGAACGGTAGCTACGCCTACCATTTTTCAACGTTTCTGCACGATAGGACGCGGTCGACTTACCAATGGGGCACTGTATCGCGATTGATGGTGAATTTTCGTGCGGGTTTATAATGCGAAATAAAAGAAACATGAGATCGATACCAGCAGGACGAGATGATACTGCGAAATTAGCGGGAATGAAAATCGAGCGATGTAGGACATTAACGGTAACTAATAAAAGGCATGATGGACTTTTTACAATGAAACCTAGAAGGCGGATCGTGTAGCCGGGTACGCTGCGTTCTCACAGTAGCGACTTGTAATGAGCGCGTAACGATCATTAATAATATCCTAATTAATTATAAGCAGTGCCCCAACCTGCGGGAATCAAACTAAAGTGGGACAAATATTTTCGATTCGTTTCGTTTATTTCGTAATTTTCACCTTTATTACGACACGTATATAAGTATATGTATATCGTTCATATATCTTACATATAAACAGAAGTTAACAGTACTCGACTATATTTCGAAAATTCTTTTAGAAATTCATGCAATTATTGATTTCCCTAGTTGTCCAGCAATAAATAATAAACGATCGTTAAGTCGTGAAACACATGGAAAAAAAAGGGTATTAATTTCTATTTCAAACTTTTTTTTTCAACGTCTCCCACAGGACTAATCTTCTAATTCAAAAATTGCTCTATAAACACCCCATCTCCTGTTATGTCTACATCAGCAGTTAACCCAATCTTACACACTTCGAGTTCCTCGCATGAGTGGATATAGTGGCTATAGTATTTGATCGAAATAAAAACTCACCGTGTATAATAGATAATGGGCTCATCTTCGTAATAACTCGTAGTTACTAGAGCCACGGTAGATGTTACCGATAATTCCAAACACTGCCGTATATCCCGCCAAGTATACAATGTACGCACTTACGATATACTGGATGTAGTCCTGGGAGTGGCACTCGGGGGCTTCCTAGATTCTTCGAGATTACTTAGGACACGCGGTTAAACAAGTTTTTCGGAGGTTAAACTGCTAATCCGGTTTCAACTTCTGAATTCCAAAATACGGGTGTCGCGTTCTTAATTCACGTCTCGTGTGCCCACGTAAATACATGTTGTATAGATGAAACCGATAACTCGAATTTAGGTTACGAAACGAGCCATCCACTTCCTTTTATGAGTCATATTTTAGGAAAATAGAGAAACTCAGCCTCTTCCACGTTGCATGTTGCACAAGATTTAGGTACCGCCTCAAAACAGCTTTATTTTGACCAATCAAAAGAACTCTAGGTATTTAAAGTGTATCTACGATCAACACAGTTCGGCTGAGGTCATGATATGAATAACAAAGTATATGTCAATATTTGTATTATCGTGTTATATCTACATGAGAGTATCGATCTTTTTATTTTTATTTTCCTTTGAATTCTTCGAGTCCAGCGTATTAAGGAAATCCGACAAAAGATTTCTGGACTTCATTGACTTTGAAGAAAAATTTGAAAATCGTCGTTATTAAAGTAATCATGCTTTGCGAATCTTCTGTGCTATACAAACCACCATATGAGAAATGCTTACAAACGACTTTAGAAGTTCTCATTACAAGATACAGACGTACGAAGAAACTGACTGGCTACTCGTCCCGCTGAGAAGATGTTTAATCGAAGCCACGATTTGAAGACGACATTGAATCTTTTGTCGACGATGACTATCCCGTGGTAGTCGTAGATCGCGTTTCAAGGGACGCCATCTTTTTTATTTAATTGAGAATACCGTTACTGACCTATCTTTCAAAAAATCCCGTTTGTCAAAAAATATAATTCCATCATATATTCACAAAGTATAAAATTCGACATAGATTATGGGTATTGTGGCCAAGACTTTAATAATCTGTAGTCCTGTAACGTATCTACATGGTCGTTAGAAATGATCATTGTATTCCCCTATGGTAATATCGGCACGTATTTACGACAAGTCACGGTAGGTCGGTGCCAACTGCTATAGGCATAGATTTAATTTGGTTCCGGATTCGTTGACTGCCGCGTTATCGATTGAGATGTCATATCTGCCGATGTTAGAAACAGAGCCGTAACAAATCACGACACCGCGGAGAGTATTAGTGATAATTTATGTTGCCATTAGTACAGTTAAATCTTTATTGAGATATTCATGAATCCGCGTAGTGCCTAGTTGCCCTGTGTTAGATATTAATGGGCTTTCGTAATGCCCTGACGTATCGGCTTCTTTAACGTTCGATATATAAAGCCGTGAGAAAAATCTTATTATTAAATATCAGGACTTGATATTAATAAAGGTCCAATAAAGAATATAATAAGAATCGATTATTAAGATATCCCTATCGATTTAATTGACATCCTATCAACGTCCAATATATATATGTATATGTATACATATACGATACCGGTGAATGTATTACACGATATCCCTGGCACTTTTCGAGCTACCTGATGCGGCTTAATGAAAAATTCAATTTATGAAACTGATACCTGTCAGAAGCACGGGATGTATTGATCGCTAATAAAAATATTTAAAAATCAGCGATAAGACACGCCAAAAAAATTCCCGTACGCATCTCAACGAGACACGCCTCCCGTGACATCATCTCGTGCGGATCTCGTGCGGATCTCGCGCCGGATCAGGGAAGAGGAGGAAGGGGAATTGTGGAGTAAGGTGAGGAGCTTGAAGTACGAGGAGAGAGGGGAACGAATCAAGGGGAGCGCGGATGAACGAGTTCAAGTCGAAGTGCATCAACCCGAAGGCTGGTGCAGCTGATGCAGCTGATGCGAATTAACGCTGCAACAGATTTATCATGCACCGGACACTCCCCGTTGTCTTCCTCTACGTGGGTTTCTGCGTCCTCGACTCCCAGCATGCTCCTTGCTTATCGCTACTCTCCTAAAGATGTCATCGATAGTCAACACGTAGTGCGAAGCACAACCAAAGACATTCGCTGCACAGTGCAAAGTATTGTTCTCTGAGGAACAATAAAATTTCCCACGCATGAAAATCTATTTATTCGTATCAAACGCTACATGGCCGAACATGCACAAAGAGGCATTCTTCGATTTACCAAGTGCATCTACCGTATGCGTTTCGCTAAGTGAAATTGTATTAAAAAGAAAATTTCAATATATTTTCGCAAAAGTTTTCGCACTATAAATAACGTTCCTTCGAGTAACTCTTGCTTCATTAATAATGCGATACCGAATATATTCGACGTCATATAAAAGCCGTATCGCTGCTCGGCGCTCTCTACTTTTTCATTCGCATCCAAGAACTGCAGTTTACTGGACGGTGCATCATTCGTCTCCCTGGCTAAAGATGTCATTGATTAAACGAGCAGGAAGCGGCAAACGGAATATTTCTGCACACCGTTTCCAGCGCGTAGATACTTAGCCAGAATATAGTATGTATGTACAATATACAGAACACTATATATATATATATATATATATATATATATATATATATATATATGTGCACATATATATCAAGAGTGCATCCCGTGCACGCTACATTGTACCGTTTGAATAGGCAAACGTAAGACGCGTTGTGATGCATGCCGAGGGCGTGTACGAGCCAGCCTTTTCATCCCACGAAGACTCGTACAATTAAAGAGACACGCTCAAAGGCTCTGTGAAGATCCTAAGAGTACTTAACCCACCTACCTACCTAGCTACGTGGTGAAGTCGAGAGTATATGGCGATGGGACTAGAAAGCACAGAAAGCTCAGTGTACTGCAGCATTCGTGGGTAAAAGTGCACTAGGGTTTAAAGTGCACTGACATAAATGCAGCACAGTGCTTTAGATATATTCACGAGATACATTAGAGTAAGGAATAATTTGGAATCGGGTGCGCTTATCAAATTGCATAATTAAGTCGAGGTAAAGCAGAGGATAAAATTTCAATTATATGGTATAAGAGCTCGTGTGATAACATTATGGGATGCATGCAGCTGATAATTATTGGTTAATTAACGCATTATGGTTTATTGATTTTAATGTAATACGCTGCCGAAATATTACCTCATCTTAATTGCACGAGCAAATTGATAAGGCTTTACCGATGCAATTTCAACCTTCGTTCGCTAATACGTATCCGAATGCAGTATGGTGGTAATGATGCTGCTGTCGGGTGATGGGATGCTGTGGTATTGACGATCGATGGGTGTAGTACCTATCTATTCCTGTGTACGGTGTAGAGGATAACTAGCAACGGATAATCAATAATAATGGTCGCTGCCCGCTCGGCTACAAATTGTAAATTCCCCATGAAATTAGGCAGAGCCACTGCTTTCTCCTCTTTACTGTTCTATGGGTTTCTATTATGCCTTGGCCCATAGGCCATACGATATCTACTTGGTTTAGCGGTCAGTCCCGATCGTGCCACCCGATGTAATATCCTATCTCGTAATATATTACAGATGGATAAAGGAATTACAATATTCATCTGCCATGATCGCTTACCGCGCCTGTATACCCGGGCAATGGATTACACGTCGATAAATCACAGCCGCATTAGAAATCTATCAAGGAAATTTTCTTATTTAGCCTATCGGGAAGCGATCGTGCATATTCGACATAATGACCGAGCCTTATTATAAACCACGGTGAAGCATCCGGTTCCATCGTTAAGCGACTTCCGATTGTGCGAATCACGAGAGATCGGCTACTTCCTGTGTTCAATCGATTGAAAGTCATACAATTTTTTTTCTTTTTTTTTTTTAATAGTATCGCTTCATTAGAAACGTCCCCTTACGATTTGTTGAATATTCAATTTCTCATGGAATTTAAGAGGATACCTGTATAAGTATATCTATGTACTACAGACGGTTCGTAATGTCAAAAATTATACTTGATCCTGTATTTTATGAATTCACAGCATGATACTTGTTAAAAGCTTCGAGTCTTATTTCGCGTTTTATTAATTGGTATAAATAAAAATTATGCAAATTATTCCCAAGTTCTTCTCAGTCATCCGTATTAACGATCTCATCATCAACATCAATGCTCCGAGCATCACACACCAGTCAAGGAAGACACATTGATTTTCACGTCTTGCAATTCGCACCCGAGGCTCCCGATTACGAGCCCTTCGTGACTACCAACCCGATAACAGCCAAGACAAAGCGTGATGATCTGTAACGAGATCCGCTAATCGTTAATTGCAAGGAGGTCATGGCAGCTGCATTGCCAGTAACATATCAAGTTGATTAATCGCGGCTATATATATGCATATATATGTATACAGTTCATGAATGCAAAGTACCGTCAAAGATATTAATATCAATGATCCCAAAAAAACAATAGAGGCTTCACATCGATCAATCCGAAAGATCAAAATTTTTACTTGGTAGGTCGAGAATAGCGCGTGTTATTTAACAAAAGAATCGAAGCCAGTTTTAAAATATGACTCCCTACTAAGAATCTATAACAGCTATGAATACCAAGAACGTCTAATCTTTTTCCATTGGAAAAAGCAAACTTATGCGAGAATATAGATATGGCGCCGTGTTCACCACCAGATATCTAAGAAAACCCGATTAAAATGGCAAGGCGTGTGCTTTTTCGCTGTCGGTGTGGCTTCTGATATCCTCTTATGGAAGGTCGAGCCACAACTTGAGCGGACAATGAGCGTGTGCCGGACTGGAAATGACATTTGAGCAGTGAGCAAACCGGCAAGCAACAAGAAGCAATACCTCGTTATTGCTGCCATACGATATCGAAGTACCAGGATCGCGAAGTTCGCTAAGACCGGTTGTTGGTCCATGGGGATCTCCGGTGAATCAACGAATCTGCAATACGTGTTCCGGATAGGTAGGAATCAGCAACGGGAGGCAACATGATCAACCAGTATACAGATTTATTCAGCGATCCGCAACGTAGCCGTGTCAATAAATATGCGACTGAGGTAAATCTGTCAAGAAGAACAAGCGTACCGGAAGTTAAACAAAGTGCACCATGAAAAACCTGATGTAGAATCTTGAAAAAAAAAAATCAACTCCACAACCAACAAACTAAATGTACGGTCTAACAAGTTTCTACTTCTAAATTCAAGATGCTGGAGTCAAGATGAGAGTTTTGGTCCAACAGCCGTCTGTATGTTGTACACGAAGTGCTTAGCGTGTATATCATTACCCGTAGTAAAAATATAAAAGCCGCTAGGTCGTATCGAGAAGCATCGTTTACTATTCGAGGTCAGTTCGATCCCGATGACTTGGCGATTCTATCGATATACCATAGCTACCAGGTACCGCGATAGTCCGACTACCTACTATCCAGCTACCACGGGATAACTCTAATAATTGATTAACCTTACAAGGTTCACTTAGTCAATGATAATGATATTACGCCGCCGCCAACCAGTAGGGAGCCGCCAACGGCTACCTAGCTGCATGACTTGCACCGCTTCCTTGCGATCATCAAGTAACCCAGACATGCGGACTGCTGATTACGGATTATCAGGTAGAGCCTTTATTTCAAGTTGTTCGACCTAATCCAACCTCACCTGTACCATCCATAAAAGGTATCAGGTACCTGCCCACTTGGTATACCCAGACAAAGGTAGCCTATCGCGGAAAAGACATAGGAAAAATGTAGATCCGAGTTTTAAACGTTATTAACGCAATCTAGAATTATAACGTTATAATTCTGACAGATAAAAAAGAAACTACAGTTGTCAGAATTACAAAACTTTGAACTATCCTTCGTGTATATTAAATAAGTATACCTCTACCTGCGCTTGCGCACTAAGGATTCGACATGGGCCGGTCTCGTCTAATTGTAACGTGTCAATTTGGTACTTGAAGGCATTATGGGGATAGGTCGGTTAGAAATTGAAGTCATCAAGATGACAGAGCATTCACCGTACTGCAACCCAGCGTAGCATCTAATTTGTCAATTAAGATTTCGTGTACGATACGCGTCTGGAATTAATTATGGCCCAAGGGCTTGGATCGAGTACAGCATCCTCAAATATAGTTACGATGAAATTGAGAATTACGGTGATTTCTCATGATAGACCGTGCGCGTCTCATTTATAAGGAAGGCGCGTCCAACGTTATTTCGACGATCAAACTGACTGTTTTATTGGCCCGATCTCATCCCGTTTAAAGAACTTTCGAACCGATGGTAAACGTCCGTGGACCATTACGAAGAAAAGAGTACGAGATAGTAACGAATAAGAAAGAAACAAAAAAAAAAGGTAACGAGCAATATACAAGACCAATGCTAAACTCAAATAGTAATCTTCGTTAAATATATCCACGTATGCCTACACGTGTACGTGTGCTTGTATCGTAGCTACCGAGAATCTGTTAAACTGTTCCGGTAAACTCGACCGTTGCGAAACTTATCGACAGAACTAATCGCAATAATTTATTCCGTCGTTGCTTCAACTTTATCCTAAGAAAAATATGACGATCCTCTAACCGAGGGTACTGGCAACCCCGACCTGATCAGCTACCTCAGTCCCCCGTTAATGCTACACGAGAAGTACCTACATAGAAATGATACGATCTAAGGAAGAAGACTCTCCAGTAGTGTTCCAATGCGACGTAGAGCAGTATCGAGATATCGACCAGGTATGGATTCGCTCGAAATTGCATTTAATAAATGCATTCGACCAAAGTGTCACAGCGTTACGGTGGTCCGTTGCTATACGAGCCTTACCAGCAGATCATATGACCAGAAACGGTTAGATCGGTATATAGCAAGATAAAATTTTAATTAAGATATTCTAGTTCACTTTAATTCACGATATCCCATTACCCCGGTAACCGTTCCCACCATATCTTGATAAGGATTTCAACGCCAGTATCAACACTTCAATTAAAATCCACGTCGGCGTGTTATACATTATATTAATTTATTTAATATTTCCCACACGGACGGACCTTAATGATCTTTTTTTTTATTTAATAAAAGTTCTCAACTTCCACTTATCAACGTCTTATTTACAATTTCAAAAATTCTCTACTTCCTCTATCTTCATGGCGATTAGATCGAAAAGATTCAGCCTATCCGCTATCACCCCATAACACAGATTACCAAAAGATGATTGCGTCTACGTTCATCGACGTCTTCTGGCATAGCTTATGCCATAAGCAGCAACGTTCGTACCTGCAATTACATCGATCATCACAGGAGGCTGGTAAATCTTAAATTGGGTGATTGACAGTGAGGTGTCCGTGAGATTCGGCTGAGATAAAATATTCGTCGTATTATCCTGCCAGATTAAATATTGTCAATACAGCTCCGTTATAAGGCCTTCCAGCGGAGACAGTCAATACCTTTCAAGTTGGCTCTCCTATCTCTGATCAAGCCTATAGACACACAACGATCGCGCTAAACCCGACAGCATGCTGATTGCTAACAGAAAACGTAACCCAAGCAGCATTAGACTCGATCCTGTGATTCATTTATAAGAAGGTTATGTTTTCGAGCGACGGACTCCGTCATATTTCTTAGCCATTGGCATTATTCATGGCAGCCGGTGCTACGCCGCCCATGTCGATGTATTACTCTGCTAAGAACTGTACTTAGCATAGCGATATTACTATAGATAAAAGTGGACGGGTGTTACCGATGACAAGAGAGACGTATGTACCTACGTAAGACCTACGATATGGATGTATATACGTATATACAGAATATATATGACCGGTCTATCAAGCCCATAACCCAATGCATTGCAATTTATTATTCGATCGCAATGGTAGAAGCAAAATTAACTGCAACCATAATGATTTTAGTATTCTGAAATGGCAGTGACTATGAATGTATATATATATATATAATATTACACCTGTAAGAGTGACAACTTCAGGAACTGGATGCGCCTAGGTTAGCAGCTGTTCGATCGAACAAAACAAGTATTGCAACGTGTGTTTACGACACAGGGGGCACTGAGCCCTGCGACTCTTAAGCAATGCATAATAAATCATGCTGCATGTTAAGGCTGAACAACCTTGGCTTATCTTGCAATGATGCACGAGTACATTTTTGTGATACATCTAGTTTTATTGAAAATTAGATGAAGATGGGCTTAAGTGGCGTACGGATAAAAATTCTAATAACCGTCTGTTGGAGATTTTTAAGTGTCGAATTGCGCAACGTCGTCGAATGAACTTGCAGTTAAAATAAAAATTGAAAAAAAAAAAAAGTAAAAATACTGGTATAGCAAGTCGAGAAGATGAGGCATTCTGTACTGTACAAAAGCCAAGAGCAGATGTTGCGTCTGCAAGGTAAGCTAGGAGCGACTGACTCGACAGATTTCGTATTAAAAATTCCGCACCTTTGTGTGCTCTCGTCTACTTCCTCGTACCGGGAAGGCAATGTCCGTTGCACGTGGCGTGAATCAAAGAATTGTAAAAGTGCACTGATGGCATTTTACATTGGAGACGTAAAAGAGGAAGGGGCGTATGGGGTTCGGTGAGGGGGGGGGGAGGGTTATACAAGCCGATTGATAAATAAAAAAAATAAAGGTATGTACACGTCGTTGGCGGCCAATGAAGGAAATTAATGGCCAATAATAAGATAGTTATAAAAGCCATTCAATTGTCCACTTATCCCACTCGCTAAGTCGTTATGTCACGGTCTATTGTTTTGGGTATTCAAGTTACATATACGAGCCGAACGATTAGTTGAGCGTCTCGTGCCGATAACGAGAACAATAGACCCGGCAATTTAATTCGGCGCACGACAAATCCGTGCAATATCGATCTATTGTCGGGCGAGAACAGGCAGTAATTAATATATCATAAGGATACAATAGCAACGAAGATAAAGCAGAATTGCCACGTAGGACCCTGACACGGTAAAGTTAAATTGGGTACGAGTATGTTGGAATTGATTTAGCCAACTTAAACTGGATATTTGGGGGTTTCGCATTAGGTAAGATTAGAATTGTCCAGACGGGGATAGAAACTGATTAGGGTTGAGTTAGGTCTGAGTGTTGACTCCTATCAGAACTGAGTTAGGTTTCCTCCGGACAGGATTAGATTGCTACTAGTTTGAGTATAGGTCAGACAGGGCAAGACTGCTTAACGCGGACAAAGTCTAGAAGTTAGTCGCATCGTGTCGTACTGTTAGTTTAACTTCATAAAGTAGAACAATTAATCAACCCAATAGTCGTGTGACGAATGAGCGGAGATCGAGTAACTGACTAATTTATCACAGTGGAGTCCCATATAGGAAACTACGAAGACTCGTTGTCTTTCACTTACGAAAATATTATATCACAAGGCCCAATCTCGAGACCTTTGAACTTTTGCCACCTGCCACAAGAGCAAGTACCGTGTGGGCAAATCAAAGCCGTGTCTGGAAGAAAGTAGGCGCATAGTTGGTATTACGCGTGCCTCATAGAAAGATCATGGGTTCGTGGGCCGCGTGTGAATCGCCCCCCCCCCCCCCCTCGTGCCATCGACACAGCCTTCGACAAAGCAATTCCAAAGCACAATCGAAGACGCGCCTCGTTCCAACGTGCCTGACGTTGACTTCTCTTAGGATATCGTTGTTAGAAGTTGGAATACTCGAGTGTCTGGCCACACCTCGAGCGGCATGCGATATGCGTTCAGGTCGTCTACTTGTCGACATGTAAATTCGTAGACGTTAACGCAGACCTAGCGACTCATGAAAAATGATATGATGTGCCAACAAAAAAAAAGATATAATCAAAATACGGAAAAACTATTAGGCGTTAAAGTGCATTCGATGTCAAACAATAATAAATCTTTGGTATCGAAAAAAAGAAAACATACAATTCCTGCTTGAGTATCCCCGTACACGATTATCGTCAAAGGCAGTAACCTATAGTAGGAGCAACAAGCTCAGTGCGTTTGCATACTGGATGGAAGACACGACGTACTCCAAGTACCATACTGCTATCACAATGCGCACGTCTCTGGAGTCTCCAGCACCATCGTCCACTTCGCTTTAGATACAGCACGGGTAGTCCAGCTCGCTGGAGGCAGGCAACAATAGATTCCCCGTACACCCACGCGGGAAAAACAAGAGACTTGAATGGCCAGCAGATGCGCGTTCTGCGTCCCGCGTCTCCGATATAGAACGCAGTGATGTTGTTCGTGACGAAGGTGCGGTATAGCCTGTGGTACTCTTGCTTACGTAATTCGGAGAAGAGCGCACCGTGCGCGAGTGGTGACGACACCTTTGAGATCCGGGAGTGTCCACTTCAGCGGGCCCAGCCCACGTTGTAAGCTAGCAAAACGCCACTTCACGGAGCGAGACGTACTTTGACCGGAACTCGGTAATGTCGATGATCATCAAGATATTTTCGAAAGATCAGTCACTCTGATCCTATGTGAAATAAAGTATGGAAAAAAAAAAAACGAATTGCACGATACTCAATTTTTGCAGTTCGCAATGGGACCCCAACGCAAACTGGATTAATTCGGTAGCAATGGACTCTGATCAAGGACTCGTCGAAGCTCTTGCAAATTTAAAGATAGTTCAGGCTCTACGTATAATTATCTTGGAACTGACGCTTAAGCATCTCTCTAATCTGTGTAATTGGTGAGTGCTGAGAGTCCTTAGAGTTCTGTGTTGCTACGCTCTGCTCCCACAGTCTGTCTAAATGCCGGCCTGTAACGGACACCCTGGAGTCCAGTCTGATCGTGAACGAAGTCAGGCAGAAGCCGCGAGAGGATTCCATGACTGCCAAAGCAAATCGCGACGTTTGAATTCGAGGCGAGTTGGAATTCCAACTATCGGAAGCAATCGCGAAGTGGCTGCGCAATAATTTAACCGGTTGGTCTCTGGATACAGGGGACCGACGTCGGCTCCTTCTGACTCTTCTCACTCTTCTAAGCTCTTTCAGACCTGCCCTAAGATTCTAGCAGGTTTCGCGTCTGCACTGCATAGCTAAGCTATACCCAATGCATATACATATATATGTCTGCCGAAGAGAGACACGTTCGTATTGTTCTCGACTTTACAGTCCCGTTACACCTTCTAATACAAGGTTAGTCTAGGCTAGAACTTCTGCAAAGGTTCGATCATAAATCCGACTGCTTTATTACGGTTCGAATTGTCACGTTCTCAGGCATCTATACAATTTCGTAATTGTAAAACAGATACAAATATAATTTATCCAGAATTCGTTGCACGGACTAGATAACGCTTGTTTTTTGAAAATCAATCGAGAACAATAAGACTCATTCGAGGTCACGATAGTGATCAAGTATAAAAAAAATAAAAATCATCGAATGATTTTCACGAAAATTATACAACGTAAGAATGAAACTCGTATTTAACAAGAATGATCGAATGCTGAATCAGAGGATCTAGGGTATCTGTAGTATCAGTCTGCAAACAGCCAGAGTGGATGGTCGAGATTAGTTCCGATTGCTTCCGCGGAGAGTTATAGAAGGGTCGAGTGCTCGGTCAGGCATCGATCCCAACTACCGCTGCTGCCCGTTAATGAGTCATGTTTAATTGGCGTGGGAAGCCCGTAGGTACGTAACGGAATTGCACCGTACCTGATGCCGCTGCGGATGCATAGACATTAAAGCCCTCGATACTAGACCGCATACAGCCAACCTTATGATGCAAAAGCTAGACCCTGTCGGTCTGATGGAAGGTACCGGTTGCTCGATAAGCATTTTAGTATCTACAACTCTCGAACATAAATATACATCGATACCCTATCTCTTTACACACTACGTATCCCTTTACGGTTTATCGCTGTGAAACCCTAATAATTGTATCCAATATTTCCCAATATTTCATCTAAACTAAATATTTAATATAATATTTACGTACGCAATGCTACCGTGGAAACTTCTATTCAAGATCCACATATACATACTATTACCTGATAATAAAATTTTCTTATCAATAAATCACTTTTTTCTATAATTTTGCTAAACATTCAACTCTCTTTAGTATCCCCATGAAATCGCATCGTCCGCTGAAAAATTCGCATGCCGCCGTTTAAACGACCTGTCAGAAGTCTAAAAGTATACAGAAGAAAGTCGCCTAGAGTCTCGTATTCCTCGGCGTCGTCGCACTACGTAATATGCCCAGCGAATACTGTAGTCACACCCATCATCTCGCTTGACCCTGTGGATGGCGCTACGTAGGCAAATCCTAGCTAAGTCCCAAGATACGCACCACGAAGACGCTGCCATAAGAAAGAAGAAGATCCTACACCAGTAGCACATAGACGCACCCTTAGAACAGAGAGAGAGGAAGAGACCAGTCTGCAGTACCGACAATGAACTAAACCCATAGCATACATCCTCGTAGCCCAGAAAGAAAAGTTATCCCGCTGAGACACACATATCGAAGGCAGCGCACCATCATCAAAAGAACTCGAACTGACGATCGATAAAAAGAAATCATCTGTCGCTCAAGGATTTCGAGATGACGTACTAAGAGGGACTGGATTGTCGCGAGAACCTCGTACGATCACCATTCTAAATCGACACCTTCAAGCGAGTCGCACTAATCGACTACCCGGTGTCGACATGCCAACACGCCGCACCTGAGCTTCTTGCCAACGTCGCTCCCTATTAGTACACCGACGCATCAGGACGAACATGTCGAACTACCCAGTCAGGCTTGCGATTCGGGTGCCGTCACGTACTCGAGAATCGATCGAGTTTCTCCATCGTAGCTAGGATGGAGAAGGATAGCTTAGCCTTTCCCTGGGCTACGGCGAAAGATATAGGCTGTAGGGATACGTGACCTAGTGGGGATTGAATTTTCTGATCTACCAAATTTCGAGGTACATGAAATCAGACAATGTCAACGTTATAATTCGAGCGTGATATGTAATTAGGAAAATTCATTAATTCTCTCACGTACCTCCCTAGACGTTGGAGCCCCCAGAACACAGGGGCTGTCAGGGCGGCGGGGCGCGCTGGCCCACCACTTGCTCGAGAGCTCGCTCTCCTCCTGGAACACAAAAGGTACGGTAGACAATTAGAAGGTACAAGATACCCTGGAACAAGGACGCGGTGGTCACCTTGGACAGGTGTAAACGGCGTGTAATACAATCGTGCGATTTCCAAAGCATATTGCGTGAGAAAATTCTTAGGGTATCGTATATGTCATTGTCTCTTATCCGAGTGCAATAATTGGTTGGGAATGTCCTGCGTGAGATAAAACGTCGAGGAATACGAAATTATATTTAATCCTATGCGTCGTAAGATTTGACAAGGAAAGAAAAAAATTCACTTTTACGCGTATCCCCGTATACGTTAAGTATTAATTAATATTTTTCACAATTTCATAAACTATTCTTTACCCCCAAGATACGATCTATCTTACACGTGGATACACGTGTCTTAATACGATTTACATACTCAATGCGAAACTACAGCCAGTTTCTTGACTCGCACGAGTACTTATAATACTCCTTGGTTTGTCCCGCAAAACCATTCCCTATCCCATGAGATATACAAAGCTCATTTCTAGATCCGCGCGCCAGATCGAAAGGAGATTGTGATTCATAGCTGTCGGTGCATATGGTGCATTGTGATGCCGATTTCAGTGAATATAACGGGCGCTAACCAATGTTGTCATAAACCGAAGGTATCGACTGATAACGATCGGACTTTGGTGTAATAGCAAATGCATTTCTGCTTGGTATGACGTACCTATACGTGTTACGCGATATATTATCATTCGGTTATCGAGGTATCGCAAGGAGCTCGTATAGTCATAGACAAATAGAAATGTACACTGCGGCTAAATATCGTAGATACTTTTCATCACGGTACCTCCAAAAGAGTCATTTCTTATTTAACGGTACATCTATATATATATATACATATATATATATATATATATATACATATATATATGTATATATGGTATCAGTGATGAACCAGCAATGCTCACAGTTTACAGTGCCTGACATTAGGCACAGTCTTCTTCCCTTTTATTATACCGGTACTGGCGAGCACGCGAGCGCAGTTATTAAAACGTTAAAACAATTACGTAGAGGCGTACACCATCAGGGACGACGTATAATAATTACATATGCTTTTTGCACTGTGTGTACAGGATACGTTCGTAGAGAGACCACCCATATGGGATAGGGCAATAGATTAATTATTTAAAGAAAACAGCCGGAACTATATGGGGTGCATGTGTGTATATGCAAGTGTTATATGACAACGATAAGCGTATACGTGTAAGGAATGAAATATGCGTGAGAATTTCGTGAGCGTGTGAACTGTCATTGGAATTTTACATCAACGAGTTAATATTGGATGGAAAGGAAATATATTGCGTTCCTTAATTATGTGATTACATATTCTTATTCTGGCAGGAGACGACGTCGGCATTATTATCGTATTATTATATATATGTTACATTATTACGCAGCGTTCCAGTGGCCAGTGCGATGTTACGTTTACTTTCGCTAAGATTTCTCCTATTTTCCGTAATATGCCGAGATTGCATTTGAAATTGAATCGGCTCCTTTAGAAATGCTGCGTAGAAAGGGAACTCGGCCGAATGTAGATATACATATATGGATATGTATATATGATAAGTCGAGAACTTTTTTGTCAAGTCGACATACCGATTCTTGTCGATAGTCGGGAAAAAGTGTCCGTTAAAAATCTATTTCTAAGTTCTTGACAAGTGTCGAATTGTTTAGGTAGCGAAGTTAGGGGAAAAAAAATTATTTTTACAAGTCCCAGAATTATGTCTGCTCGTGCCAATTATGAAGTTTGAGCCATGACTTACTATGTGCGGTAAGTATCGGTATATGAGTGAAATTACTTTACCTTTTCCTGACACTGACAGCACTTATATGTACGTTCTCTACGTTAGACACGTTTTCCACACGCCACTGGCAGACGTAAGTAGTCGACTTACGTAAGTCTCGTATTTGCAGAATATTTATAATATTAATTGCGCAAATGAACTTATTATATGTCCATTACTAAGGGACCGATTAGAAAGGCGGTAGCTGTTTAAATCGAACTATGAAATAGCATTCGATAACCAATATACATGTCATATAAAGTAGAACACGTGTGCCACGTTTGTAAACAATAAATTTTTTATTTTCGCGCCAAATTTAATGTCATAATAATAATTGAGAATTTTGACAGTTTCTATATACTAAATGTATCCTCATAGAATGGATAATGAATTATTTGTTGCATTTTTTTCTGGAATGAAAACCAAAAAATTTTTTTATATCAGTTTCAACAGCTTCGCGTGTTCTACTTTTTATAAAACGTATAGGCAATTATTTGCATTATTCTCAAGCATTTACTACGTTCTTATTTCTTGGACGTCTTCAGAGCATCAATGGATGGATGATCAAAAGAAACAATGAGAACGATTTACGTCTCACCGTCGAATACCAAATCGAGTAAAAACGTTTAACCGAAACACAGAGACATCGATTAAAGTGCGTCGTTAGTTAAACGACTCAATACGAGAGTGCACTTTAAAGTTTATTCCTTTTGATGATAAGCCGCGATCGATAAAAAAAATTTGATCGATATTATACCGCAAACTGTCTCGCTACCGAAGTAATATTCCGTTAACAACTGAATTAAGCCGAATATTAAATCTGCATCCTGCAGTTTTTGTAAGTAACAAGACCGTTTAAAAATCGTAAGAAAATCCTTATTAAACGTCTCTTACAAAACTCCATGACTATAACGTTCTATATCTTTACGATGACCGTAAAAAAGTATAAGCAGACTGCTTAAAAGAAATGCACCTTTTCAACGGGATACAGGTTATGCGCTATCTCAGTGCACGTTGGCCAGGGGATCGGAGCAACCTTATTAATTTATAAAAGAAATAATGTAAATATTCGCACAATCCCATAAGCCGGTCCATACGGAATTGCCCACCCGTGAATAAAAGTAACGCTTAATGATCGTCCAGAAGTGAGCGGCAAGTTGCCGTCACGATAAGCTTTTCGCAAGATATCCAATTAGATTTAAATTGGCTTAATTTCCGATAGAGTACCCAACCTACCTACCTACTGGCTACGGAGAAGCAAGAATACAGTGTACCCTATTGGCCCATGCGGCTGCCGTGCGCCTGGTTGACGCATTCAATAAGGAAGACAATGCCTCTCTTGATTTATGGGTGCATTATTACCAGCCTACGTACCAACATACTTCTACATACGTGTTACGGGTGTCTATATATATATACATATATATACACACACCCATTTACCTAATGTCTAGCGAGTGAGAGAGCTACTGCACTGCGCAGTCACGATTTCAGAAACCTCATACGTTACTTCCACGTCACTGTTCCACAGTATCCAGTTCAGATTTGCAAACATGGAACGCATCCTAATTTGGCAATAGAAGCGACAAAAAAATATTTTCCCATTCTCATACCCCTGATAGAATAGACGTACCGGACTCTTTTCTCGTATCCCTATTGACGATATCTAAATGTAAAAAAAATATCTAAGGATAACAGAAACTAAAGACATAACGCAACTCGCTCCAAGAAAATAATCACGGTGGACGTAAAGCAATGGCGGATTGGCATATTTCATGGCAACGTAGGAAATTTGTTTCACGTCAAAGATATCGTACGTAAGTAATACGTTGCTGATCGAATCACAGTGGGCGACGTTAAGAAATTGGCAGGTCACCCCCGACGGCGCAGAAAAATATCGCTCTACATAGGTATATTAAGTATTGACCTTCGTTCCTTTCGCGTTGTATATCTATATGTGCGTGCGTGTATACAGTATGTGGATACCGCGAGTAATTACATTCGTTAAAATAACTTCAAGACCATTTCTACCGGGCGTCCTCACCGATAACTCGAACGATTAATTTTTTACCCAGAGGGACAGAGCCGGGCCCTTCCCCCCCTCACCCCACCCCCCCACGGAATTACCGGATGGTCACCACTTAAGGGCGCGTTGTTCGCGGCTCTCCCTCCACCGCCTATATTCTCCCCTTCTAATGAGAATTATTCAATCTGGCTGTCTCGTTTGTAAAACCGGTTAAATAAATTCGTCGTTCTACCTGTCACTATATATATATATATATATACATATATATATATATATATACGCGTATACATAATACCTACCCCTTTTTTTCTCTGTAATTCCACATCAGGTACAAGCTTACCAGTTATCAATGAATCCTTAACCGTTATCCCCATACTATTCAGGATATTTTATATACTATCGATTTTCTTCGTCCCACGCGTGTCACGCACGACCCAACTGATATCATAACGTTATATGTATACCTACCTATAAGATTCACCGGCTGTATAAATAGCCTACAAACTATCCGCAGGCACGGTAGGCATACGTGCAAAGTGGGTTACCGCCGTACGTACCTGGAAATCCTTATAAACCATACGAAGTAAATAGCTTCTAAATTTTCTCGCAGGACGTACAGCTTCTTTTAATTCTGCCCTCAACGGTGAAAGTCTGAACTCCTTCTTGTCTCTTCCTCCGCCACTTGCGTACATGCAGTCCGGGCACATAGGTACCTTTGAGAGCGAGGTGGAGGAGGACTGGTACTGCGGCAGAACGAGCCACTGAATAACGTATGAATTATAGCCGCATACGTATGTATATACGAGAGCAATCGAGCAAATGATGCAACGATCTTGGCACGTGTTGCGTTGCGCACTGAACTACTCGTTAGCTAGTGGGGCACGTATTCAGATACCTGAACAAGTAAACGCAGACACACGAGTGCGCGGTACGAACCTCATAGGATGAGCCTAGGAGAAAGAGAATTACCAAGCGTTATAGACTTTCGGAAAAGTAACGCGCGCGTCTGTATACCACGTGTCCCGTATGCATCAGGTACCTATACACGGAATATCATTCTGCAACGACTTCCAGGAATCTTCCACGAGCCATATCGTAACATCGTTTTCGTTATCGTTCGGTAACTGGATACTTGAGGGAGCGTCATACTCGTACCTTTGGAAGAGACGAGAGGGAATCGCCAAGGGCTTCGTTATAGGATTATACGATCGAACTGTCGCCCGATAACATTAGATAACGATACCGCAAGTCGTGTGTCATTCGGGTTAAAGGGACGCCGCGCGTCGACCACCCACGGCGATGGCTGTTCCAAGTGTGCCAGCTGTCAACTGCGTAGATACGTACTTGGTACCGGTTGGACTTTATACTCGTAAGGTTTCGATTTATAGCAATTACAAGTACCGGTTAAGGTGCCTAATTCAAGGAGATCGGCTCGTATATATTGAAACGGGGTGCTGCGTGGCTCGAGTCTTCAATGTTGCTGGAATATCCTGTGCCAATGGCGTAAGGGACGCGCGCTTCGGACGGAGAATAACATTGGGTATCGACACGTCTATAACTCGTGGTTCGATTCGAAATATTCGATTGGCATGGTAATCGTTGTACAGTAGGTGTACGTACGCATAACTTGGTAAAGTACGACAGAGAGAGAAAACAACGAGCAGCGGCTACACGTCAGGGAGGAAATTTTACAACGCGTTAGCTCTCGCATACGCGCGGAACTTAGCCAAGCGCATTTATGCTAATTACGCGCGGGGATACGCGGAGTCTGTCAAAGATGCGTATCTCCGCGAATGTTTACGATACGTACCTGAGTAAGGGAGACGAGAGTGGGGATAAAGGGGGTCTCCTTTTATTCCGTCGCGAATATCCCGGGTTAACTAATTAGAGCTAATACGTTTGGTGGCCAGTGCGCGTGCGCGACTTTGAAAATTTTCGCGCCCATCGCATCAGACGTCAATTTACGTGTTATGCTTTTGCACAGGGATAGGTCTTGTGTATCTACTGCGTATATCCTGCATTACGCGCTGCAGTCAACGCGCGATGCGAACCTGCCTTGATGCACAGACTGTAGCGATATTACGATTGGCTGATGTCATATATTCATAAAAATAGATAATTCGAGGATTGGTTATCTTTTGACATTTAAATATCATGATATTTAAGATTCTTGAATAATAGTGCATATCTGTGTCGAGGCGTGTCTTAAAGAATTGTGTCAGCAAGGTGGTTCGCGAATTTATTATTTTTATATTTAGACGGATTAACGTCGTTTTTTTACCATAGATTACATTTATCTCTATTTCAGTTGTAATTAATATTTTTTTTTAATTTACTACACTAAGATAATAACAATGACGGAGATATGTTTTTTCTCACAGTGTAATATTTATAAGGTCTTCGAGTGGTGGTCGAAGAAAAAAAAAAGTCTTGAGAACGCTATAAAACCATGCGATAATTTATAACGATTATGACCCAGTGGTACCGTGCGGTAAGGATTACCAGAACGAATCGATGCGCCGTGAATAAATATCCGAGTGCTAAGATATCGCGAGGAATCGGCAAGTTTTATCGGTCCCTAGGAATAACAGTAATTAATTGCGACAAGCCTCTGCAAGAGAGTCAAGTGTGCCAGCGATGCTATCTAAAAACATAAATTCATTCAAAATACTGTTCGATGGTGTAACGTCGAGGTAAGGAAATTTTAATCGTTCAGTAACACCGATTAAAATAATTAAGCCTCCGAGCACGCAAACCCACCCATGCATACTGTCCGTAAATTTCATTCATGGGTATTAGCATGCCAGGGTCCCACACGAAATAAAATCAAATATTCGCCATATCTCTACTGCCCTGCGTATGCCACCCCTGGACACCCTATATAAATCCATCTTTTAAGACTCGTTTACGTCCATAAAGTCATTAACATAATTTTACACCCTTCCTCATGCCATGTACTGCGTTCTTCAAGACCCATATTTAAAATTCCCGCCAATCCCATAACCATCCAATCATTTCAATTAAAAAGACTTTACTGTTATAGCGTGGCTCGGCCGACACCACCGTAGATGGTCACGTGGCTTTAATTCGCTTTTACATCCAAGATCCGCCAACCGTATCCAGTATTAGAGATCAAAGTGAAATGGAACATGTAGAAATAGAAAATATAACCAATCGAATCGATTGCCATTACAAGATACAGATGGGGCATTAGAATTCTGGTGGCGAGAGCCATAAAATACTTGAGAAAAGTGCAGAGCGCAGTGCCCCGTGCAGTGCATACGCGTAGTCGTGACTCGCCGCGTGACCCGTGACTCCTGCACTGATGAGCGGTAAGACCGGCGCAACTTTCGAGTCGTGAACCACACAAGCCGCTATAACACTGATGAGATTGCCGAGATGAATGAGCTCTGCAGTTAAACGCGCCATATTTGCTTTAGTGGACCCAGCAAATTAGTATCACCGTTCACGTGATTAACGACTACCGTTCGCACGCAATGCTCCGCATCCACCTCCTCGGAGTTCGCACCTCGCGAGCTCATTGTAAGACATCCTGGATCTCCATTTAAATGTATACAGCATCACTCGAAAAGTCTAACCATAAATACAAGGCAGAATATCTAATCCCATCCGATACACGTTATTAGATTATCATTAAAAAAAAATAATAAAAATCTAAATACCTCAGCCATGCGAAAGGACTTTAATTAAAAAAAAAAAGAATTAAATAAATTGTATAATCATAATATCAGGTACTCACTACAAGTGCTATTTCAGTATAAATAAATGATAAAGTAAATTAATTTTTAAGTTGGCAATACCGCCCACGTTTCTCTATAACGTTCTATCTCGATACCGGTCAGAGCGCTAACTCGACAAGCTCAAAGATATCGATCGGGGCACGTCGATCGCTACCGGAACGCTCGAATTTCACAAGAGGGATACAAAGATAAAATCGATCGCGTCCCAGAGAGCTACTATAGATATACATATACAGTATAAGGAAGCGATCACGATTTTCGTAAGTGTTTTGCTCCATATCGTATCGATTCCCTACCTTACCGACCCGTCACAATAAAGATCCACCGCCAATATATATCCCATATACACAAGGGTTTTTTCTTATCGTATCGTACGGCAGCATCCACCGAGGTTATACCTGGTGGCGGATGGCGCCACAGAGAGCAACACTTCTTGGTAGCCGTGCCCGATAAGAGTATACCTACGCTTTTTATTGTTCAAGCTACCGACTACGAGAGACACGAACCGTTTCTCCGCGAGGTGACTACAAGGCACAAAGCCATTCTTATCCCAGTGAATATAGTGTCTTCGAGCTAACTCAGCCTTCCACCTTTCTTACTACGTTACAAGTTACGAGACGCGAACCGCCGCTTCCGAAGCCTCCTCTGCTAGTACTCCTGCCGGGCAACCTTCCCCTTATTCCTTTGGTGGCTAACTCCGTACCGACTGGTTCAAAATGCTTCTGCTATTCCGCGATTAGCGGACTCCGCTACTCGTGCAATGCGCGCGACAAACACCGCTTACTATACATGGTGCGCGGATATCGTTTGGTGTAATGGATTGAGTTTTTATCAACTAGCACCTAACTCGCGAGTAACTGCAGCCAGTGCCAGGCAATGAGGTAGAAAATGACTCTTTCGTTAAATAAATCGCATCGTCGGACTCGCGACGCCACTTTACTACTATACGACGCTCGCTGAAAGGATCGGCAGACGAGACCAAACGATTTAGGTAAGACGCCTGCGTGGCGTCGCGTTACCTCTCGTTTATTCTCTTATAGGTACCCGGTAGTCATGGATACGAAGACGAATGCGTCGGGTTACTACGAGAGACCTTTGCTATAATATAGTATAGGGTATAATCGTGCATACGGTATAGAGAGTGTGTATACTATACGTATTTACGTACAGTCGACGCTACTTACCTATACATCGTTCGTCGTTCGGGATAAATTGTGAAATTGTACTACAGTGACTGCGTGGCGAGTACACGCATACACAGCATAAGGATTAAAAGATTGATTCTAGGTGATCCTTGAACCCGTCAGACGGTCGTACGTACGAATAGTGGAAAGTCATAGTATTCGCGGAGTTCAATGATAATTAAAACGCAAAGACAGCAGAGCCGACGGTTATGCATTTATGTGGAGGATTTCCAAGGAATTGACGCGGCGCTCGTTCTCTGATCTGCGACATTCTTCGTTTCCTAGCATTTACGTGATTGTCATACCGTCATGGCTTTCTACGAGTTCTCGAGGATCGCGAGGGGAAGAGCGAGAGAAAGATATATATATATATATATATATATATGCGGATTTATGTATTGCTAAGCATATAAAGGATTTTTCTCAGGATGCTCATGAAGTAGCCTGTAAGAATTTTTCTATCAATCCCATTTGTTCCTGGTATCTTTCTCACAGTCTCGGACGCTAAACAATAAGACGGAGAATGGAGTACAAGACGCGTTACAACGTCGACTGATGGTAAACACGCGCAGCATCCTTAACATATTGTGCCGTCGGGTATATGCACTGCGCTAGGGTCTCTGGGCAACGAATAATCATTCTTGCTGGACATACTTTCTTTGGACATTTGTATGTGCTGCTACCTGACGGCCAATGCCGGCAGACAACGTCAATAATAGATACCGAATTTCAAATTCAAAATGTCCCGCCACGTTTCCCATACGTATACGTATTATTCCATTGAAACGTTCCTGCCTGTAAATAGTCAGGCGAGATCGGATAAACGTCTGGGTATCGTGCGGTAAATGCAATTCGCCACGGTTGCGACGAACGTTTTGTCGCTCATGATTGGCGTTTTAAAGGACAGGCGCACGCAATGCAATTACCTTGGTTTATCCGATGCGAATTCAAAGCTTCGCTCTAAAAGAGATCGCGACAACGACTATCGGCTGCTATTTCCTGCGTGACGTAGCTTTTTGTTCTTCTCATAGTCGTCTTGATTTTTCAGCCGGTTAACGAGACACGCAATCGTCACTCGGACTATTCACAGGGAGCAGCCGTGCAGAAATGTTTTTTTTTTTTGTACGATTGTTACGAATAGATGTTGCATGATTTTAAACAAAATCCTGCTTTCACGCAGTAACGTGCAAGGACAAGGCCGAATAAAAGTTATCGGGAATGGGCAGGATAATCGTCGGTAGATATGAGAATGAATCGCGAATAATCTTCGATTGTCGGCACCCACTGATGTCTATAGGCAAACAAGATGGCAGTTGCGAAGATTTATGCGTCGTCGCATAACGAAGGGGACTCATCAGCATCCGTAATGGCGACACCGCCTCCAGCCTTTGTCTAGCGTCTTCTCGATCTCTCGATCCCTCGATCCCCAGATCCCTCGTTCACGGTTCGACTTGAAGTTCTCAATCAATTTAATTACTCGTTCGAATGGTCGTAGACCATACTGGGACGTTTAGCAGAATGCACCGCGGCGCGGTGAGCGTAGTCAGTCCCGTCGCTACGAGACGAAAAGATCTCGAGCGACTTGTCTCCACTAATAACAGTAAATCACTTTAAGTGGGCATAAAATTACTCGTAAAAATATCCACGGTATAAGCACGATCCCGACAGGTACCTAAGGTGACGGGGACCATAAAGTCGGTAGATCTTTGGAAATTCGAGTCGGGATAGATAACATTTCCGGTGAGCATTTTGGAAGCATTAAAAACTAAAGATATAACGTTAACACTGTACTGTATATCAAAAACGGCTATTCCCGAGAACGAGTATACGTGATAAATATTACAACACGGCGATTATATGACTGATACCGTAAAACCAGTAGAAGTCCTGATTTACCAAGAAATACGTCGACCAGTCACTCTCTCGATTATGATTGAAGCACTTTACGAAGAGTGACTAGAGGATTTCATCGAATGGGCCTCAATCACATAGTCCACGAATCGGGACCCTCGGAGTAATGGTAAAATCATCAAATGTTCATCATCCAGCGGCCTGATCGAATAATAGCGGCAGGTTTAAACAAAGCTGAAGATAAAATAAATTAAAAAAAAAAGCATCTCAGCACAATATAGCCATTATCGAAGGATCGATTTAATTGAACGGCCATCGCACGTCCATACGACAGGTTAAACTTTTTTTTTTCGATTTAAAGACCCTGAACTACCGTACGTAATATGAAACTGAATTATATATAGATCTATATATATTTCCTCATTCAAAGTGACACTGCGGCACATACGACGTTACACTTGGTGTTATTCGATGCATCCAATAGTTGGTATACCTGATGCACGTATTCATCAATTACGAAAAAAAAGTACGCAGGCGCATAGCTTAAACGCTTCGGGCTGCGTGAACGGTACAGTTTTACGACTGCATTAAGGTTGACTGAAATACGACGACCGATGGAATCACAGGAAACAAGTACGCTCTTCCTTATGTCTTTATGGCCCTTGTACCTACTGCCAGACCATGGAAAATCTTATGGTTGTTCACGATTCCCATGGAACAAGTGAGATACCTATAATTGACGATACCGAACGAATAAGATATGTATGTATATATGTATATATATATATATATTGCACAAGAGAACATGTGTGGAATCTCTGATATTGAGTTGTCTCTCTGCAAGGTTCAGACAAAGGGCAAGAAGTTAAGGCGAACTTTCGCAAGCACCTTCACGATGTAATCCATAGATACGATAAACGGCTTATTATATCGAAACGAGTCAATTATGGGATTGTTCGTGCAGATCTAATGACGTACATTTGCATAACACATGCTGTATCTTCGTAATTTATTATATTGGCAGTTATGTAAGATTCGCTTACTAACCATCGCCTTGTTAAGCCCACGAGTACGCTAATCTTAGGAGGATCTGGAAAACTGGGCAATTCTTACAAAGTCCCTGCAAAATCAGTACCACGGCTCGAGTCACGCCTTTTCGTTACGTTATATTCGTGTAATCGTTAGGCCTAAGCGACTTTGAAGATTATTCTTTTTTTTATATCAATTTTCCATTCAAATAAGTTTTTGAGAAAAATTTTATCAAAATTCATCTACCCATCTAATATTTTGATACGATGAACAATAATTAGATACAGCAAACTTATGAGGTAATTTTAGAAATTTCATAATTTCGAAAGTACAACACCCTTGGGCAATTACAAAATAGTATCAAAGTTACTCTCGTGTAACCACGTACGTTATTAAACAGGTATAAAATTTCACGTGACACATTACACCAGTCACCGAAATTCCTTTTAATACGATTTCGATTAGCAAAAAAAAAAAGTAATTGCAAAATTGAAAAAGAAAAAACATTTTTTTAAGACCCACAATGCAATACCCCGTAGGCCCGCCATAAAAACATAACCAGAAATTCCACTAAAACCGCACCGTTAACTATACGATTTACTCATTTGCATCCTAGACAAACCCAATGTGAGATTGCGTACCTACGAGGTTGCGAAGCGCGCGGTTTACCTTGATCGCGTCGCAGTCTTTAATTACGTAAGGTCACGCACGATCATCGTCATAGCACGCGGTGTAAACGGCCGCAAAGGTTGTGCGCATGGTGGTCACAGGAATATCCTAGCAACGTCAGCTTCATAAACAATGTCGGTGTACCGGCAGGTTGGTAAGTTACGATCCAAAGAGGCAATGCCGGTTGGCGTGGATGCGGGAAGAGCAAAGATGGTACCGGTACGAGATAAAATGAAGGAAGATGCTGGGCGTATCGTGCGCGACCTTTATAATATAATACAACTACGACGTCTTCCCATAGTGAAATTGATACAGCGACAAGTTTTATTAAACAACAACCAAAAAAAAAAAGAAACAAACAAACCTTATATACCAAACGTAATCAATTAGAATTCTAGGTGAGTCCTGCGATTAAATTTTAATTTTCCTCTCGATCCTTGTCTATACATTTTTTCATACCCTCTTTCTTAACCAGAATCAATTCCTGCGTTTTCCTAGGTCAATCAAATGCATATCGATAAGGACGCAAGTAAAGCGGGTCCCTTTCGAAATATCAAAGGTACCATCGGATCTAATCGATCTTTCGGACATTCGGTACGCAGCCTCCGTATAACGCTTACGACACACGTTAAACGAGACCGACGGTAATTTCAGATACGACACCTTGATAAAGACCGGTCGTAAATTCGTGCGTACGCCCAGATTCCCTATATGCCAACGCCATACGCGGTATATATATCTACAGGTATACCTAAAGGTCCTGTGCGATAAGTAAGGTACCTAGTCGCCCTACCTGTATCCGTGCCTCAAGGCCCCAAATGAAACACGGACATTCTGATGGCTGATCACCAATTTCTGAACTAGTTTCAATTCAAATCGATAAATGCATCGTCGAGTAAGTTACGTATCTCGACTATACATATGTATATATACACCAATAAGATACATATGTTCATACGAGTCTACCTAAAATATGCATATGACGCGCAAACGCCCAAGGCCCAGAGACTGTTGTCGTAATGCGGTGGAGAATAATCTAACACCCGTTATAACTCCACGATAATACCCTCTTAGCGACCTCTTTAATATATTTGATAGCGCGAAAGCTAATAGCAAGGAGACCGCAGCTTCCTGTATCTCCAACGCATTCAAATGTCTGTGGTAACGAACCAAGCGACATCTGCATGACGACTGCGCAAGTCGACGATGAGGATTCTTATGAGAAGGAGTGTGGAGCAGCACATACGGGGGATGTAACTGCGATGAATCTACATGGTTCGTGTGTATTGGGATATATTGGACAGCCCGTTGGAACGTGCGCGAAAGAGAATGGACCGATAAAGATTGGCGAGCGCGTTAAGAACGTTATAAATGCCGATCCTGGCGCGGGGTTTATCGATGAAATCTCGAGCGCGTGGTTATCGTTATCGAACTATCAATTCCCGATCGTGAGGTTACCCGCCGATACTACAGCAAGGGGGATGGGTCAGAGTTGAGCAAACGATCGTAAATCGAAGTGATAAATCGTGCTTCGAATGTCGTTGGTTATATCGTAACATATAACATGGGCTATATGTATGTATAGATACGTGTGCATGTTCAAGGGAAATTTTGTACATGAAAGAAAAAAAGAACAAGAGATATAAAAATAAAGGGAAGACAAAATATATGTTAAAATTTTAATTGGTAACGGGAACTACCGATACCACGTGTTGATATAGTCACTGCGTACGCCTCTGCACTTCGTTCATCAACTGCTAATTAATTGTGAACGATTGGTGAAGGGAAACCTAATTATATAGATTAATATGCAAATCCGGTGACCTTCACTTTTCCCCGTTAATTCTTGCCACGAGAAGGTCGACGTAATTTAATCGAGAATTTAGATAAAACTAGATAATGTTATTGAGTCGTGTATTGTTCCAGATTGATATTAACTAATATCGCCAATTTGTCAAAATGGCACCATCGTGCTCCGAGCTGGTCGGTCGTATACATATGTGTCTGCTTTATTGACGGTCGTTGAAAAGTCAAGGCGACGACAGATGGATCGCGGGATAAATTGAAAATATAAGGCAAGTTGCAATTTGTCGAATTTCCCTCGAAAGCGATGAAAAAGGGGAAAAACGGTAAGTGGCTCGTCCTCGACTCAGCGGCAGAGCTAACGTCGGAATTCTCGTTTGTGCCAGGCAGCCGTTTGATTCGAACTGTTGAAAAAGACGTGGTAGGTAGCTCATTCCGTGGCGCGGGTACGCGAGATTGCTGTGACGACACGCTTAACGACATTACGTGTTTTTCTCCCATTACGATGAAATGTGGAGTAATATAGGGTAACACGCGGTGAGAGTGAATTCGAGACGGAACGTCCATTTCTATACGGACGATTTAGAGAGAGAGAAACGTTAATTTTATTAGATCCGCATACTGCACGGTCACAAGCGTTATTAGCCGTACCCATACACAGATGAAATTACTCATAAACATTTTACTCGTTAAATCAAATTGCGAGGCTATTCATAGAAGCCCATACCTTCGACTCAAGATTAACGTTATCGTTGATGCAACGTGTATAAAAAATATCGCGAAATTCTGTCACCGTTTTTCAAAATTCCGATTGCTCGTCGTTATCGTTACTCGACACGTGGAAATCTGCCACTTGCCTTGCGACTTCGCAGAATGCAGTCAATCTGATGGATTGCAATTATTTCATTAACGCATGCTTCTTAATCAACAGAGAATTTGTCAATTTGCTATCCCACACCGTAAGCCTTCGAAACATTAAGCACAGAGCGAGAACACCATGGCAACCGAGTATATCAGCGAGACTACTTTGTTGTATGGAAAAGCGTTAGGTGCTTATAAGCTGACATGTACTATACGTGCGTCTACTAGTAGACCCCAGTGGGTTGAGCTAAAAGAGGACAGGCGAAGGTGGGACCTACAAGGCAGAGGTGCGAAGGCAAAGGATGGCAGTGGCGACAGGTAGACACGTCCAGCCTATAAGTTGGGCCTGGGAAGATAGGTCTAGCGCCTCCGTACGTCTCATGTAACTAACATTAGATGCATAATGCATGTTAGGTGGCCCCGCTAGGTGTCGCTACAACAGGGCTACAACGTTACAGGGCTGCAGCAGCAGTCCTTAGATCGGTCAGAGCAAAAGGGGAGTCTCGCCACCCTAGACTTAGGCCAACGCACGACACTACAGCCCGTAGCGGTATGTCGTGAGATCTCTCCGATACACCATTGTAAACCATTGTAATGGTAATACTGAGCCAGTCCTGATATATCACGCCGCGCACAGGACTTCTGCCGTAAGCGTATCTCTCATTGTGAGGAAACGTGCGCATGCGTACGGACGCGTATTCCCGTGTCGCTCAGACTAATGGGGATTAATATCGAATGGAGGCATTGGAGCCATACGAGAGGCACGCCCGTACGAATTATGACCCTCATTTTTCATGTCCTCTTTACACGATTCCTCTGCCCTCGCGAAGGATGCTGTAAAAAAAAGCACGGAGTGTGGAACTTGAGGAAAAAAAATTATGCGTTCCGAAGCCATCGAAGTTGAAACGCTTAAGATTTTTTTTTTTCAATTATTATGCATGAGACTTTGGATTACTTGTAAAGTATAATTCGAGGAGGACGAATTAGAAACTTTAAGATTACAGCATTGAGATCCTATTAAATTTTCCCCTTGTTAAGCCAACCGGATCATATGGGAGTAGAGACAGTCGGGAAAGCTTCCGAAAGAATTAAAGTTTGATAATCCCACGTTTAAGGGAAAATATTATTCAAGACGATATACGAATTATAGTCATCGTTCATATACATAGGTACTTTATGTACTTGGGTATATATCGAACTACTTTCTTGATAATCCTATTTGTTTACTAAACTTTGCAATCTGCCGATCGCGTCGAGCCAGCATTTTTCCTATACTTAAGCTGCTTTCCACGAGTATAGACAGGGAACAGCACGGGACCCATTGTAGCGTCCGGACTTTTACAAAGTGGACGCATAACAAATGCTCGGCACGCATACATTAGCCGCATTAATACCTGTTTGGATTTATTAATGCCCATATTATATTCATGCGTATAAGTTACAGCGGGATGCATTGCGCCCGCGCATGCGCCCCGATGATATATTCAGCGTCGCGCGCACCCTATTGTTCGTTGCAACGCGATGCACCGGTGCAACGCGCTGCAGTTCTGTTCCACGTTTCCTCCCATCCAACTTGTAAGCTCTTTCGTTTGTCCTTACAATAGTAATAAGTCTTCCCGACTACCGTCAGTTTAACGTGCCTGAATGCATCGAAATACAAATTTTAAATATAGCCCGGGAAATTCAAAATCAGCCATATTAAAGGCGACCTCGATATATCGCGTAGAAAATTTTATACGATTATTAATTATAAAAAATTACATCGAATTACGTAATTCCTCGCACTCACCAGACGCAGATCCTTTCTCGCGAATACAGAAAACCGTACGACGTTAAACATTGGGCGCCACTCACCTGGAAAACCAAAATACAAAAAAAAAATCAGCACGAGTCGGAAAATAAATGTATTCAAAGATTCATCAACAAAGTCAACACAATCATCAACACTAAATACTCATGAGGATCGCATCAAGGATGCATCTACTGTGCCAGCCTATCTCTATTTTCCCGGACACGGACACCTCGTTAGCTCAAGTCGGTAGGTCCGTCCGACAAAGGTGTCGTAGAACGCAGTCCAGAAGTCCGGTAGACCTCAAGAAATAGGAACTGGTACCAAGCGAAGAAACATATCTCTTTGCCACATAACAAACGAACGCCGTAACACGCCGGGTTTTACGTCGGCACACGTTGTTACACACATAGCACACACCGTCAGGTATATCCCCATATATAAATATATAAATTCCCCATGCGTCGTGCGAGAAGCATCAAGGACTAGGTGGCGAGCATTCAATGCCCATCCTGTACCTTATTCGCTCCGAGAGCGAATCGAAAGATGCATGGAGTTGAAGCGCGCAACGGACATCCTCGACATGACAGCTCCGCTAGCCATGTCGATACTCGTTAACTATAACACTATGCCTTCGGCATTGGAAAGCATGCGTTACCACGCGATACCATTCGATACGATATACCCATATCGAGTTGGCCTTTAGTAGCATTGGGCCCTGGTACCCATTATTCGATTCTACCGTATACCCATGGATCCCCATGGATACCCATGGATCCATCCCTCCAGCCAGTGCACGTGCCTACTTCTACGTTTGGCCACCTGACGTGTTCACCCAGCATATATACATATAGTGATATAGTATACGTATACACAGCCAACCTCCCATTCACTCATACCGTATAAAACTTCGTCATCCCTAACGACGAGACACTCCGTACTTTAAAAGCTCCTGGTATCATTGGGGAATGCCACGATTGCGTTAATCACCCACCGATCCTCGATAAGAACAGGTTTTCATCGATGGGGACTTCCAAGTGATTTAAAAGCGACTGTTACGACCGGACACGAATTGAGGATAAAACGTCGCTTAATCAACAAAGACATCGAGATAAGAGCGTGCCGATAAACTGGGTGAAGTTACAGCATCGACTGGTCATGTAGGTACGACATCTAAAACGAGAGCAAAGTACAAAAAGTCATCCATTAATGACGCGATAGCATAAATCCCAAGGTGGCAAAAAACGATTGTCCGCACGGCGTATAACTCTACGTTGTCAATGACTATATATATATATATATATATATGTGTGTATATATATATACACCGTATACCGAGGACCCAAGGAAACCGTAAATTCTCAGTGAACACGACAACCTGTCATTATATGTAAACTACCAAGTTTCGATCCGAGTCAAAAGGAACTCGACCGAGGCGTGCTTTCGTCAACGGTGTCAGGGTCATGCGAGATCTACATGAGAATATCGTAAGAAAGCCGGGCTTAACGCCGAACCTGATCTTGGATCCCGAAATGATGCATCTTTATTGCTGTTTTGATAAAAAGACGAAGTTCAGGTAGTAAAATTTTTAAAACGCCCAATGAGCCCTCGTGACGCGATCACCGAGATTATTTTTCGCGTAATTACGCGTATACGCAGGTTAAATGAAAAATTACTAAAAAAAATAGCTTCGTGTCTAGGCTGATATATAGATGGCGGTAAGATGGTGACTGCTACCATTAGAGGTGAAATATTAAACATCAGCCATGTAATTACCGAGGTGGGAGTGAGGTTGCCGCGATTAGATCTAAACTGGCCGCTAATGCTGTTAATTGCGATGGATTGTGTAATTGTTAGTACGGGGTATACAGGCATTGGACGCGCCAGCGCATATATGCACGCATCAACGATAAACTTTGATACGTATATACTATATAGATTAGGTATAGGGCAGGGCTGTCGAATGGTGGACACACCAGTGAACAAGGAGTACAGCGAATATACTGAACAGTGAATGTCATGACTGAGTATATTGCTGGGTGAGTTAACTTTACTGGTAGCAGCGAGTAACAGGTCGCTACATGGGAGTAACAGCATAACCATTGCGCCAAGATAATTAAAGCTTTAATAGGTATATGGTGAGGATTATTTCTGTGATTTTATATATATATATATATATTCTTCTTTTTTCTTAATGGCCATTTGAATCCTACGAGCAATCCGCTCGTGTCCATTCACGCTCGTTACAACCCGAAGAAAAACGTCTTTACCTCCGTTTGCAAGAAACAACTAAATAATCCACGCTCGTACCGATTGCTCTTGGTACGATTGCTGGTATTCGCGGAGTAATGCGACTCTCGTCTTGGTAAATCAGCCAGTTGCACATCCACAGTGTCTTAATGTACAATGGCCTGGTGTCCTCCATTATAATATCCATGCACATCTATACTTTAGCAGCGAATAATGTTGTTGTAGGAACTCGTGCATGTCAGCGAGCATGTTCTGTATAAATTTTTCAAAGAAATCGTACAACCTCGTCATTCCATTACGGAATCCGAACCAGCGATTTGGACGTTGAGAATGATTTCGGAGGATCCGAGAAAATGTACACGCGGCAAATTGGAAACCCGAACTACCTGTTTCTTTATAACGTTTTTCTGGTCCAATGATCGGAGAAGTAACGTTACGTTGCAACACGCAAGCAGGATGTCCATCATCAATTAACGGTGGCCTAACGAACCGGGTATGATCCGTTCCTTCCATAAATTTGGCAATAATTTCCAAAAGGATTGAAATTGGGGTAATTGCAGAGTCAAACGAATCTTTATTATTCGGATGAGTGTATAAAGGGTTTCTGGTTCGTACCAAATTGAAAGCAATAAAAGAGACAGGTTAAAAAAAAGTTATTAAGAATCTTCATCTCGATCGTCGATACTTCACGACGATATGTGAGAACCGCGTACACTTTGGAGCCAAAGTCCTCGCATCTTCTTTCACGTCGTCCCGATGACGCTCTTTGGTATCCCATTCGTATTAGCGGATTCCTCAGCAATTTGTAACGCCATCTTGGGGTCCGGTAGTCACGGGCGCGCGCGCGCGCGCGCGCGCGCGAGTAAGCGAATTCCCTGCTAAGGACGAACCTAAAGGAAACGGCGTATGGCAGCGGGACTTGGGAAATAAATGATCCCATTACGCCATAAATCAATCAGGACAAAAAGCACCGAAGCTCTTGAAGCGAATGACGCGTTTCGCTGGAGAGCGAATGACGCAAGTACACAACACAACGTTGGGGCTACAAGAGAAGAGGCAGGTGTCGCAGAAGCCGCGAACAGGTAGGTATACACATGTATACGATGTCGTACGAAAGCTAAGGCTTGAGAGCGCCAACCCTAAAGCCGCCCCCGCAAGAAATAGTCAGAGAATATCATCGCGCGTACCTGTTTCTTGTGAGTATCAGGCGGCATGTTTAGGCGCTGTTTGGAACGCGACTGCGACAGATCTTTAATGTAGATGAAAAAGTCCAAGGTGCAATTTGTGCGGACACGTGGTGCGCGGCTTTCTTGGATAAACAGGCGGGGGAGAGTGAACCCGTGTGCGAGAGAGAGTCGAGAGAGGAGGCGCTGAGAAGAGTGTAAAGGAGATAACGAAAGAATCTTAAGAGAGTCTCAGCGGTATTATAAGGCGGCGTGCGCGCAAAGACACAGCTTTCATTAGAGGTAATGCCTAGCTAATTCGATAAAACTGAAAAATTCCGATGTCACGTAAAGAAGAAATACACGCCGGCCATTTAAGGTATCGTGAAAGGAATAAGGTTCGCGGATTGCGATAGAACCAAGATAGGCAGCCAGCCAGCGCAGCAGGCACGTCCTGAGACTCTCGGAAAACCCGGGCATACCGGGGACTCTCGGAAACTCGCCGCGAGCACTTAAAAATTCGATTGAATTCGAACGCTCTCGCTGCCGCTGCTCTCGGGCTGCACTTCGGTGCGCACTGACGTACGCGGTGCACTGTGCAATTTTACCTTCGGCTAACTTTTACCCTCTTATTCGCCATCGAGACTCGACTATACGTTCTTGCACCGCGCAGTAGTGATTCGTCTCGGAATCTTTTCTTTTTTTGACATTCTCAAAGAACTTATATACGTATACGATATATGCATGAATAATGTACCCAACGAAATAGAACTCAACAGAAACTCTTTTGTTATCCTCGTGGCTCGCCGAATAGTCACCCTCCGTCCTATGAATGATGCCAACTTGTTTTACCGCGTCGTCTAGGAAAAACAAGATAAATCTTCTGTCTCGCGTAGGCGTTACTCTCCCTTACGTGGTACACGAGGATGCATAGGACACGGCTAAATTACGACAGGACGATTCACATCGTACCTAGTAGCTATACCGTATAGATAAGAAGCTCGTCGTAAACTGTAGCTTGTCGATAGATATACTTTGGCTTCGGTTCAAAACATTTTTTTTTTTTTAATAAACCATGAATAGGGAACTCGGAGTTCCTCGAAGCAGGTATAAATCCTATGTGCTGTACAATACAATCTATTATCTCCTAATTATACAAAACTGACCCTCTGACCTATGACTCTTTTGATATTTATTTTACCGATCGCATAATGACTTAGTTTTTACATTTCTTCTTTGCCGTGCACCATCTCTTCCCAGTACGTGCCTTTAATATTTAAGGCAAGGAAACCTCTCACGATCCACAGGGTCTATCTTACATTTCTGAAAATCCTCATCTCGCTCCATGATCAGTGGACTCCACGAATGTTCGGGGACTCCGCCCGCTTGTACGTCGTTATCTTCGGATCGTTCGAGCGTTAATGAACCAAGTTGCGGGAGCACCTAAACCCCGCAACAACCAGCTACATCCTGTACAACTCTCACTTGCTCGACATTCCGTACAAATGTCCGGTCGATCAGATTATTCCTGGATCGTTTTCTTTTTTTTACTCCCTCCTTCGTACTCGATGAATCTTCTTTATTTTCAAATCCATTGGTCGATTTCTTTAAACACGATTCCGCGGAAAACGAGCGCCAACGAAATCTTAGTACCCACTATGAAAATTCTTATACCCCTTATACTCTTCCTAAGTAAGTAATTATTCTTCGATCGAAGCATACGCAAACATTCTTTCGACTCCATATCATATTATCATACAGCTTTGACATAATAACGATAATTACATAGTGTTTTCGAAAAAAAAAATAATTATAATATATGAAACAGAATTTTCTTTCGAGAGTATAATTTCACGAGTGACCCCCATGGTGGATGCTGTGGGAACTTCAAAGTAATTTATAGCTCGTTGTAAGAAGATTTTTCTATCATTGGACATCGCAGCATGGGAACGAAAGACCGGCAAAAAGCTATAGCCTACGATCGAGGTCGTGGCGTACGCCCACGATCACTAGGATAACTATTGTGTCGCGCACCTAAAAACATGCTCCCGTTTAAGTTAAGCCTTATTTCCCACATAAATCACACGGATGATCTTGAACGAGTCAGCACACAGCTCATTCGACACGCCATAGCGCACTTTTACCTTTTTCATCGTCCACCGGTATGTATAGGTACGTACTCTGATTAGATATTTCTAATATCCTTCACTACACGCTCTCCCCCTCCCCCCCCCCCTCCAAAAAAGTAACGTCGATTAGTGTAAAGAATTTTTATCCTTCCCCTTATTTCACACCCAGCGAAACAGTGTAGTAAAAAAAAATGTATCTACATACCATAATACATTTTATAAGAGAATAGCAAAGCGTAAATTAGACATATATACATATATAATGCCTAACTGATCCACCATCAAGATTTTGATTCGATACTCTAATTATCATGATATTTGATGTACCAGTAGATATTATACATGTACGTGTCCGCCATTGAGGATAAAAGTAATTATGTGGAAATGTCGCAAGTAGGCTAATTGCTTGATGGGCGCATACGCATATACATATATATATATGTATAAGCGTAGTCTACATATATGTAATAATTAATATGATGGCACAGAAGCCAGAATCATCGGGCGTAATGATAATGACTGTAATGACGTCTTCTTTGTCAAGTTACTACACCTGATTCTGACATCAATCCTTCGTGGTTCCTACTTAGCTTCATTTGTTCTTCACTTCGTACTATACTCGCTCGTTAACATAAAATATGTAGCAGTAGGAATTTAATCGGTTTCGGGAAATCTTGCTGCTCTTAACAATGTCTCGGATGCTGTACCAAGATGGTAGGACACGGTACGGTTGGGTAAGGGTATACGAAATTATCATCCAAATTTCTGATTGGGAATGACGTATCCGTGGAGACAGCCACTCACGTATTAGTCAAGGTATTGTTTCTGTAGACACGGAGAAACGAAATGTTCAGTCGATCGACACTGAAAGAATGTTAAATGCCCTAATGAAATTTGCAAAAAGTCACTACAAAAACCATACCGATGCCTGATGCGAATGACTGGAAGTCATATTATGCATAGATAATTTCAAAGCGTGTCGATGCCGCACCTTGATTCGAGTAGCAATAATAACATACTGTAATCTACTTATGTGTATTAATTTTACTTTATGTTTTCGTACAGTTACTATAAATTATGCATGGTCAATCATTATTAAATTTAATTAGAACCGAACCCATTACGGGTCTGGATCAAAGCAGAAGCCAGACACACGTATATACAGACATATTGCAATGTCGACGAGACATTAAATATTTTTACAGCAAAACAAAGGAAAATTTTATTTAATCTTTTTTTTTATGTTGCGACTAAATAAAATATACTATTATTTTATTTGTGAGTCGAGTGGCTATTGTTGTTTCACATAAGTCGTACATGATTTTTTGACGTTTGGGTATGCGAAGGGAATGAAACAAGGCTAAGAATTTTTCTCTCTGGTACATTCGCTCAGTGGATGCTGTACACGACAAGTGATCGTTTCGTGATTCTTTGTCAGCGCCGTCTCGAGCACGATTGAGAAATTGACATTCGGGTTTCGATCGGACTCCATAGTGAAACAGAGAGCAGTCAATAAACAATAGAAAACGTTGGCGAAATAATGAAGTAAAATGGGTACAGAGCAAGGAGGGGGGATAGTGGGAGAGCGGTATAATAGCGTGGGAACTTTTCGAATCCGTCGATGGCTAACTCATTTTTCTCTGACGTAATTTTCGTGTCTTCGTAGAAAAAAATTCGAAGAGCTCCATGACCAGAGGCGTCGGGAATCGAATGAGGCAACGTCGACGAAGATTTGAGATCGTGAAGAGAAATTTTTAAAGTGTAAAAATAAAAAAAAGTGCAGTGACTTATTTTTAAGCGAAACTAACGAAAGTACAAGGAAAAGTTGAAAGGTGAATAAGAATTAAAAAAAATATGAAGAATTATAACGAACATAAATCTGTGTAAAAAAGTATTGCAATGTAGTCAATAAAATACACGTATGCATATTGGATACGTAAAAAAGACATCATACCTGCGATTATACTCACAGAAGGGTTATCGTTACACGTTAATTGCCATCGGTTTATCGGCAATCGCACATTCCTCAATGAGATTATTCTCCTCACGCCCTCGAAAATATCCACAGAAATGAACCGAGCCCAATTTCGTTCGAGCTCGCACCGCGCGCGGTATTTTCCTCTAATTAAAAATAATGATTGCTCGCGCCGCAAGACACGGCTTACCTACTCGCGGACGTCTGGAATGCGATTATCGAACGTGCTGAGATGAGTGGAGGAATAATCATAATTTCTCTTCTTTTCTCATGGGTCTTTTTTACGAGACCAAACGAGAAGCAGTAAACGCGTACTAGCCTTCCTCGATCCGCGGATCCTCAAGGACACACCTGTCGCCTTCCCTACTAACACGGTTTACGTATAATTTTCCATACTTCAGTCCTTACCAGCCTCAATTCAAATCTCGAGAGTCGACCGTATAAATTATTTAGCTTGACAATTTCCTTCGGATCGACCTCATACACGTTGCATACACCCGGCTGCAGTGCCGGATGCGAGCGAGTGTATCGGTCGAAGGATGAAAATAATGTTTATTTTGTTTTCCGATTTACACGAACCGTGCAAATAAATTCTCACTAGTGCGACTCTAAATTTCGTATCGACGCCTCTCACGGAATACAGATTGCCAAGTGTAGCAGAATTTCGCATGAAGAGTCGAAGCGACGTATCGGCCGAATCCTCGTTGCCCGACGCATTCCCATTGCGCGATAGTCGCACCCGCCGTGCACGGAGCGACAATCCGTATTTACTCCCACTTAAAATTCATGAACCGTACGGCATCGGGTGCTTCTTCTTTTCTTTCTTTTCTTTCTCTTCTTATTTTTTTTCTCGTACTTTTTCACCCTCCTTTTTCTTCCTCCTTTACTTTCCTGAGGAACGAACTGGCGCCCATGTACGGCCACGGTGTGGGAATTTATCGCACTAATTTCGGGACAATGGAGCCGAGGAGTCGCGCGTGCAACGAAACTCGCTCCCCACGGTAGTGCGGTGCGAATTACTTCCCATATACGTAGCGTGTTGAGGTTATGTTGGCCCCTGCTAATGCTGGCTCTACATAGCCGTAAATATATGGGGGACTAATGTGGTGCAACTTTACGTTACAGAGTACACGATGACCCCTCCCCCTCCCCCTTCCCCCCTATCGTAGCTTCGGGACAAGGCACGTGTGTACCTTATATATCTGTGCCCGACGAGGGGTTGACCATTGGATAGAATTAACGTATGGTTAGGTATATTGCCACAACCAATTAGGAATTTAAATTCACGGCAATTCCGATTTGCCCATTAAGAGGGAATTTTACGTGAGAATTCCCAGCGGCTATATTTATACCCTGTTTGAATTCCGGAATTCCATGTCGCGATTCAACTCCTGAACCAGCCAATGGGAAGTGGGTAGATATCGTATGGAGATTATTTAGCATCAGGGGAGCAAGCAAGGTGGTAGTAGTAGTCGCGACAACGGGTGGTCTTCGATTTTCTGTTCATCTAATTCAAAAAAAAAAAAAAAAAGAAAATCTAGCAGCTCGATAATTCTAGAAATCCTAGACCCCATACGTAGGCCTGTTACACGTTTATAAAACGAGACTTCATTAACGATCAGTTAAGTTTGTCGATATCGCCTCGGCTCTTAATTTCCTCTCGCCTATAATTTAATGATCAATCCGATCGAACTTGGAGCCCGTTTCAATCCCAAGATACAATTCTCGAATGCGCGGCGATTCGTTGCGGCACCGAAGCCGAACGCACTCTGCCACTCAGCGACTCGTATAATCTACGTGCAACCCAATTATTGTTATTTATCTCAATAGGGAAGCTCGTTAATAGGCGACCTTATTCCCGTTCGCCAGCCAGTGTGGGTTCGTGCATTTGCATGCAATTTACTTAAATCAGTAGCCGCCTTACCTGACAGTGCCACGTTCACTGTGAAACCTCGGGACCATTCCTGAAGGTATCCAAGTATCGACTGTCGGACGACCGGATCGGTCAGATCGCGTATCGATACAGAAATACTCATTTCGAGTAATTACGTATCCGTTACAAGCTACTTCGACAACCGTAACGCGGCGATACCAATGGAAACGCTTAATACACTCCTATTTGGACCTATCTCGAACACTTAACGTTCAGACCCGACCGGCAGCCTGAAATACGTCCCTCGATAACGTACTGAGAAAACAATTAATAACTATATCCAATCTAGACACATTCCCTATTACGTTTCTGGTACGCGATATCGTCTCGTTATTCCAAGAGACAACAACCATAAAATCCATGTTTTTCCGTGTATCGAATAATGAGATTAAGAAATTTTCCAATTCTCCATCACCATCCTCTTAAATGCATCATCCAATTTGTACCAGAGATTACATAATCTAGAGCTCATGCACCTTATCCGCCTTTAAATTATATAACGCGTACTAATACCACACACTACTAGGGATTAGATCCATCGAAACCCAGCTGCAACTCCAAAACCAATAGCGTCTCGTTATCTCAAGAAATGAATAAGTGACACGAGTCCCACGTGTGCCTTTTCACCAAAAGATACACGTCATAAGCTCTTGGCACTTGGGTCTTGCGGTCTCGTGGGAATCGTCAAGCAGTAATTGGATATTTTTTTAAGTGTACCAACCCGCCACCAGGAGAGCCAGAGATCATTAGCATAAGCGTGCCCGTGATGCACAAGAACGATGCCAGTTAACCTGTTCCATATCTATCGTTCCTGAGAGCTAACTTTGGACCCTTAAAAATAATTGAATTAATATAAAGATTATTCAAATTCAAAATTGAAAATTCCAAATTTATCAGTACTTTGACTTTCTAAACACTTGTACGAGCTCGTACATAGCTTTAACGCGATAAAAGCCGTGCTATCATACCCTACGTAACCATTCGCGTATGTAGTCATGCAAATTCTTATGTAGGCCAAACGCAAAAACTGCTGGTATAGGAGTGCGTCAATTTTTTTTTGCCCTATACAAGTATGTATAGCCAACTTCGCGCTGTACATTAGGTCTGAATAACCCTGTATACACATATAGCACAAACTCATATGCAACCTAGTCTCCACCGAATCGGACCGAAGTGAGTGGACAAGACCTGCTAACGACAGACTTGCGGTTGATAAGCCTCGACTAACGAGCGAGAGGAAGGCGAATGTCGCGCGAACGCTGCAGGGGAGGTGTAGGCGTTCGTGCCAAGGTATTTGAAAGTCTCGCTTCCATATTACGGGAAACATAAGACTCCGTCGGTAAGGAGAGTTTTATGATAGTCGCAATCCAAGAAACACTTTATCCGGCTCGACACTTACCAGACAGGAGTACATAGACACAGGTACCATATAGGCACCTTATTCCAGTCTAGAAACAGTTAAAATTCCCATCGATGCCGTATAAAGCTCGAAAGGAAGACCCTTATCCGGGATCTTCCATGAACCTTACGTAAGTCCGAAGCTCACGAGACTTTTAAGTATTAGCCAACCCAAGATCGTTGTAACAAGCGTGGCCATAAAAGTGACGTTAAATTTCGGTATTATCTTTCCGACGTCAGACACACGAGGTTAAAGCCCTGTTCGCCATATCGATAAAGTTAATAAGTTCCGCAAAGTTGGTAATAAGGAACCGTAGCCAAGAGAGACACGCCTATACTACGTTCATAGAAATACTATTTGAACAGTAGGTTATAGTACCTTAGCACGACGACACACGTACACACAGAAGTATCCGTATTACCAGATTCAAGTATTAAAGTTTACTCCTTCTCCTATACATATATATACATATATATAGTATACCCGCGTCTAGCATATGAGTAGCATATGCGTTTCGTATAGGACAATTATTATGGCTATTCCGAGGGGCTGGACAGGGTGGGATCGGCTGGTGAAAACATATGGAATGCTTTTGAGCAAGACAGCAAGAAGCAAGGCAAGTTTATGACATCGGATGCCCGGTGGGTGAGCACGTACTCCGTGTGTGCTATGACACGTCTGCCTTGCGGCCACTAACGAGCTGCCCGTACGAAGGACTCTTCGTTCTGTCACCAAGAAATATCTCCTACTCGCAGTCACACCGTTGGCTGCATCTGCATCAGGTTGCTGTGCCCGGGCTGAGAGCGTCGTACTTGCTGCGCCACTTTATACAGGGCTGACAACTTTGTTAGCGGCACCCGATAGAAGATAGAGCGCCACCGTGCTGAATGCACCAATGACCGTTAGGACAGACCGGAACTTTACTTATTTCGTAGCGCTATCGATTCCAGAGGACATAACACGGGCTGGTAGTTTACTTAGCGAGATCAAGAATAGCCAGACTCTGCGATCCTGCATAGTTACGATCAAGTACCGGGTATCGTAGGGAATCGGACATTGTGCTGAAAAGTCGTTTGAGAATGGAACGTAGCGAGTAGGAGAGTTAGTACGAAGCGACTATGCGCACCAGAGGCAGCCACTGGGCCGATGACAAGAATAAGGGCGAGGATCGTTACGCGTCGTTGAAAAAATGAGATCATCCGTAGAAAGCAAATTGCCGCAATTGCTTGGACCCTGGCAAAAGGGAAAGAGAATTTTTAGTGAGGAGTTATAATATATCGTGCCAGAGCTAATGGGGTTACGTGTGGGCCCCGCATAAGCGTGAGAGACTACGTGAACGTTTTCGATCGGGAACGAAGAAGATTAGGATGGAGTTGCCGGTGGGTAAATTTCTTACGGTTACTCGTTTCCCCCCGTGGCAGCGGTCTATGCCGATGGAGAAATTCAAAACGCCCACCTATTGATTCACAGTGCTTTATGATACTGTCCATTGGAATATATCACGCGCAACTCCTTCGTGCGTGTCAGGCTCTCTACGCACGGAGTGTACTCGTATATATACATATACATATATTATTAAACGCAGAAACGTCACATCGGTATACCCACCTTGTATAAAGGGAATTCCGCGGGTTGGCTGGAGTTAACCGCCTTGCGGAATTGAGGAAGGTTTAATAAGGCTCGTATCGTGTCATTCTTTAGCATCTCAAGCGCAACCTCAGAGAAAACGTACTGACATATAATGCTAGTTATTTACGTCGAGGTAATAACGGATGCCGCAAAAACACGTTCCGTTTAAGCTGTACTTTTTTTTTTACGACGTATCTACTAAGGAACTTCAAGTTCTGCGGGAGGAAGGCCACAGAGCTGCTTGTATGAAAAGTCGATGTACAGTATATAAAGTAGGATATGGAAATATTATTTTTGATCCTAGGTATTTACACTAAACCCATTTATGTATATTCGACTCGTTAATCATCGAACTATTATTTTCACCATATCGCAGACGGCATTAAGCTCAGTTGCGGCATTGCCATTAAAACTTACTCGGTGATCGTTATTTCAACGAGGATGTAGGATTTTGCGGTAAAATGCAAGGCTTAATGGTAGGTATAGTGCGTATGGGCCGAATTGGACGTGAGACTATTTACGATCGCTTTACCCAGATCTCCATCAGACCTGAGCGAAACCACGTTTTTATGGTCAATTTGAGTAACTAATAGGCAGTTGGAGACAAAGGCCTGGTCGTTTGACGAGCGGGCGTGGTCGACTGGCGCCGCAAAGTCTCGGACCGCTCTATAAAGTCTCACTGCTTCTTTTCCAGAACCGCGCTGCTTAACCGCACTGTGAGATCAGACTACATAGTCACTGCGCATGTCCGAAAGTAAATCAAGAGATACCGTAGATCTCTTCGTGAAAAAGTCTTATCTATTCCCTGAAAAACGTTCACGTAGACGGGCAGCCTTGCAAAAAGGCGAAATTGAATTAATCGCGAATTGAGAAACTCGACCAGAGAATTTTGTGGGAGCAATGTCTTCTTTTTCGCCCTACCCGCCTAAACATCTCGAACCGGTGTCACGCCTCATTACTTTGGGAAAGACCAAATTTCCTGCGATTTTATTCGCTCGAGTCAGAAATAAATACGATACACAAGAGAGAAATTGTTGCCCGAGGCAAAAAAAAAATACATTTCCGCTAGAATGATTTCCCGATTAAAATTTATAGCCGCTATACGTACGGTACCTTGAGGATGAATTGACGTACGTCACACCGAAGAAAAAGGTATCTAGAGAACATCCAGAGAGACACCCTACGAGTAAACGAGTATAGGACCATCATTGAGTTTGATGAGGTAAGAATGTCTCAACCCCGCGGGAAAAAACGTCCGAACGAATTTACATTTATATAGCTCGAGCGACGCCATATTTCCCCTTTACGGGAAGATAAACCTATCGAAATGGGTATTTCCAATTTAAGAGAGCGTCCAAGTTACGACAGCGAATCCGCGAATGGCGCTCATCAAACGGGCAATAGAGTATTTCTTCGGAAAGCACAAACAGCGCCATCTCTGAGATCAAACGAGAAACGATCAAGTACATATACCACACATATATATATCATACCAATAGGTCCTATACATTCGCCCTATGAAAACAATCTAAAACGTCTCACAAGATATTCACGACGTGTATATACCTATAGGTATACCTCGGTCTCGGAATTATTTGTACAATGAAGCTATAGACACAGGCTCATTACCCTCGCAACTCGAGCTCATTATTCCGTAGACCGCAGAGCGACCAAAGCAGCAAAGTGGATATCCTCGTAGGTATATACGTAGCCACGTAGGTACGAGGTATACCAACTGGCTGGGTGGACAGGCAGTTAGGTTGATAGGAGGTAGGTGGCTAACGCAACTCTGGGTTATGAAATATATCGCTCGTTAGACAATGACAATGTTCAAGCGTCTCCCCACAGTCGAGATTACCGCATTGACAAACAAGGAAATAACCCATTACAGTGTTGCTCGTATGACTTTATGCGTGTACACTAGATATCTGCTAACTTGGTAAAGCGTTCCAGGACCCATGCGAATTCGACTACCGTGACGCACGCACGAGTGATACATCACGCGTGCAGTAACGCACGCGTAATCGTCAACCAAAAAACTCATTTATCAATATGGATCTGACAAACTGAAGTTATCACGAGTTCCTACGTGACAGTCGTCATCCGGACTCCCTTAGCACTGGATACGTTTTATGAGCGCGACGACGTGAACACACGTATATATAATGTGTCTCGGAAATTCGAGTACAAAAGAGAATCGTGCGCACCTGCTTGGCTGGTTAACACCGTATCCTCCGTTTACACTAGCATCGTCCCACTAATTGTATTCTCGAGCTCTCGAGGCTCGATCTTTCTCTGGACGTGCGTTAACACGCATCCCCGAGCTGATTTCTAGGTACCCGACAATTTTAAGAACGACACACGTTCTCCGACGTCATTTTTGTCTCGATCATTCCCTTTACTTGGCACTAATTGATTCTCTAAAAAAAAAACTTTCACGCGCCTTGAGAATTGACGAATAGAGATCGAGTGCGATGACGTAATATCTTGATCGATTATAAATATCAACTATGGCGGACAATCGAATGGTCCCAAAATCTCCTTCGGACTCCGAAATAAATATAAACAGTTTAACACTATTGGAACGATCTAATGAATCGGTACACACGAGTGACTCGGGTCGTGCTTTATGTGCACATATATCATATATATATATATATACAAGTGTACAGTATATGGTCAATATCGATGTATACAGGGTATACAAGTAACTCGGAATGCTTTGCTCACACGTGCCTGGAACCTATCGACAAACGCCCACGAACGCCGTTGTCGGACGTCGTTCGAGCACGTTATTCATATACGGGGGAAACGCGTGTAAATACCTACAGTTAATTACTTACTGCCAGAACTGCCAGCTACTGTGTCCAGGACAGAGTGAGCGATAGCTTCAGCCTACCCACTTGACCGACTCTACATGCACACATATAAAGAATATCGGCGACATGCATTTCTTCCACATATCCGGTCAAATTTAGTTTTCGTGAAAGATAACAATAAAAAAAAAGTCAAGAAAAAGTAAACAATCTGTACGCTATCTTTTCACGCGAAATACACAAGCATATATACATATACGTATACACAGAAAGTAGCACTGAGTCATCGATATTCACGCTGGCGTAATGTGTGTCGCGTTATTCGTATCACGTATACTCAGTCTCGTGTGGTCCCTAACATTGGGCGTGCTCTTTCCGTCACGCTAGCATCCGATAAAGTATCGCGCGAGCGGCATCCATCCACCATTTAAATATATATCGTCCCGGGGCGAACATGTCGTCACGACGTGGGAGAACGATCACGCGATTGACAGTTCCGTTTAATTGCCGGCCGACGCCGCAGGGACGTTACGTGCTGGACATAACGTTTACCAATGCTGACACGTGTCATACACTTGTGTCCTTATGAACCATACCGTGCGGTGTAATACGAATGTCTATCAAGAGAACATCTTAATTTACATGAGTATCCTGTACCAACGCTTGGAGATGCTAGATTTATTCCTAATAGGTATCACGTAGGAAGACGTCGCGTATTAGGAAATCTGTAATCGACATTACGATTTTACAAGTCGGAAGACTGTATGGACACGTGATTATGACGTTTTATAAATAACAAAAAAAAAAATACGTACTCCTATAATCTTTGATACGATATGGGCGTCTCTTCGCGCGATCAGAGGTAACTATACGCGTGACGTGTAACGTAAGAGTGCAATTACGACGTGAAACGTAGTTAATGCGTAGTACCAAAGTAAAATTGACTGTCAGCCTCCAAAATGAGATTCTTGCGGTACGCGAAGAACGAGGAGGAGAGGGCGGGGGGGAGGAGGAGGGGCCATTGGAGAGGCAGGCATTTCCTGCACGGTCATAATAATTACCGATAATTTCGCGCTGTTACGCGTAACGACGACAAGACGTAGCCTTATGTCTCGTGATACGACCGGCATATAAGGACCTTATGGAAAACTCGTATACCGGGTAAAGCCACGCGGCCATGTGCCGTGACACGCGGCAGAGACTCGTGCGTCAAGCTACATTGCCTTGACTGGTTTAAAGTTATTCCAGTCCTACCGCGTGATTTATGCGTTACGCTCGTCCCCCTTGGTTCTTTAATAAATATCTGTGAAGATTTTAAAGGGAATCGTCCTCGAAAACGGCGTCGTTACTAACATGCGGATTTCGTGGCTCCTTAAGCCAGTTATACGTTCACGGTGTCCCACCCTAAAACGGACAAAGTTACTGCCAGGCGCAAAGGAAGATTGGCTCTGTAAGGACTGGAACCAAGTCGTAGTGGATGAGCTTCGGTATTTCCTGAGATAATCGGATTATAAATTTGAGACGTTGTCGCGTAACGTAATGGGGCTTTGATTATTATTATCGTTCCATATACGGATCTTGAAAATTGTTGGTTAAACATTAATTTTTTTTGACCGAATGAACCCGCTTTAACGGAAGACAAATTAATGGGTCTTAAATATGTCAATCGATTTTTCAATATTTACAGATACCTATCTTATCGACTGTACCCGATGCCACGCTCGTTCACACGACTTTGGATATGTTGAATAGTTCATTTTTTTTTTTTTTTCCAATGTTTAGATATACCTACGTCAACGTAAACGTCCTCGGGATAAATATCAAACGTTACAGTAGCATCGCGGTAAGAATTCTTTCGACAATATGAACGCGATAACCACGTGACCTTCATATACCCGGCGAATCGGCGTTCAGCCGTATGGCTACGACCGCGAGTAACGCTGGTTCGAAATTAAGGAGTGGACGCGGAGCGGTTCGATTCGACGATAAAAGAAAATAAATGGACACCTTGGCTGATTTTGTCGCTTACGTAAATGCGGTACTCTCGGTCGTTAATTCAACGAAACCCGAGAACAGTATAAGAGTACAGTTAACGTCGCAAAAATCTTCACTTCTTTGCTCTCAAGTGTAATTACACCAACTCCTATCCAACAGATACGTATATACGTAGCGTGTACGTGTATCTATAGTTACAACTATCCGTTCCAGTAAGGCATCCCCATTCCCGAAGATTTACCTATACGAATCCTTCGCCGTACGTCAAAAGTATGCTACGTGTCTACAACGACAAAAAATCTACAAGACAAAAAGACAGTATAAGAACCGTGCGTTCCTCCGTTATTTGCAAATGCACAGAAGATTGCCAGTACCGTAAGACACCAAATGGCTGATCAGTACGCGTCGATACAAACGCCGAGAACACATGGTCGATGATAAAAAGAAAATAATCGCCAGTGACGATCTATTAAAAAAAAAAAAAAAAAACAGCATTACTATATCCAAATACAGAAATCCCTCAAAACCAGATTACGATTGACGGTGGTCGATAAAAATTTTATCTACAAATTATCGAGGGAAGATAGCCACCGTAGGTAAAAAAAAAAACTTTCGCCAAATTTTTAATCCGCATGACCTCGTATCACACAGCTCAAGCTAAAGGCGCGTTTAGCGCACGATATAATTATTGTACAGCTGATGATTGACAACACCGTTAGCAGTGTCCATTATGGCAAGCGAGTGACGATCGCCGTATCACTGTTAATAATACAAGATTGAAATTCGACAATAATTTTATACGTATACCCGAACCGATTCGGCGTTGGGTATCGACGGTTAAATTAAATTAGGATCTTCAAAAGATACAAGTGCGTCGTTAAAGTCATCTGGCGCGTAGTGTTCATCCATCATATTCCGTTAGCACGTGTTATATATGCATACGTAGAAAAACATTAAATTTCATCTGGCATTATTAAGTAGACATATATTCCTGCGTGGACATCACGACGTACAGTGACTAGAGAAAGCGTGCCGGCTCTTGTTGACAATCCAAACACACTTCCAGAGCTCGAGTCCTGCGCCCGCCATTTACCGGTTTAAAGATGTTTTAAAGCGACGAGCATCTCAAGGACGGACACACGTAGGCGTTGTCTTCTTCATATATGCTTCTTTTCTACATATGGCGGTATTCACGTTACTAGTAAACATTTACATTCGTACAGACTGTACCATCGCTTGACATGACGTATTTATATATATTATATATATAAACCACCCCAGGATTTAATATATATAGTATATATATATATATATAATAAATAGAACATTGAATTTCTAATCTAATCTAAATTAACCAAATCATTTCTTGGCCCGTCACAACTCCGAGTGTGTAGAATGAAATTTTTTTTGAATAATTCGGTGTGATCGCTGCTTTATGATCCTGACAGTACACCTTACTTATCAAGATGCTATCAGACCTGCTCTGGCAAACAGCGAGTGTCCTCACAACTGCCAATGCTCAAGACAAAAAGAGTCCTGAGAACCTTCTTAAAAAGATGTATATACTATATATATTGCTCATAAGTAAAGACAGCGAATCACTAATGTTACAGATACAGGATCCAAAGACTGGTATTCTATTAATTCCCGATCGAGTAATTATCTTGATTATGGTAATAAAAACATAGGTAAAATATAGCGCTTGGACTTTGAAGCATATGGAAGCAGGTGGTACTCCTGTGATCCAATGGCTTAAGTGGTATGGGCATTATGTATATTACACGCTATCGCTACTATCCACCAAACGGGAATTCATTTTATTAGGATCCATTGATGATCATATATTTATATTAATCAAGGTCTATTATTCGGTGTAAATTCGTGTCTATACGAGTATTAATTATTGACTTTCGAATCTACAGAATTAAAGGACTCGCGATCTCTGGGATAATAGGGGAAAAAAGGACATGGGTAAAAAGACCTTTCGATTGTTGAACTATAGCTCAATGTACATATAGAAGACAAGTTTATGAGGCTATAAAAATAATGAAAACGACTACCGTTTGCATATCCAAGTAATAATGATGCTGCTCCTATCTATCATATAATTTTGACGATGCTTTTGGAGAAAAATATTTTATTATTATTCACACGGACGATCAAAGACGTCGTTAATTATTATGTGACCAATTAAGGGGATTTAATATAGACGAATGACCAAATGATACTTAGTATTATTTTTCGCAATATAATTTTGTATATATATATAACAATAGAGCAGCGTAGTATACTGTTAGGCATGCACTATAGTAGTATATATGTATATCGGTGTATTATCAAGTGCATCTCAATGTCCTGCTGCAATTCTTCTCGGTGCAATCAATGCATGTATATATAAATATGTCAAAGGGCAGTTTCAAGGACATGCGATACTCACAACGGCAAGCTAATATATTTATTTTAAAAAAAAAGCAACCCTAAGACATGTGATTTTTCGATTTTAATGTAATTTAATTTAACGAACTATTTCTTAGCCCATCACAACTCGGAGTGTCCAGCATAAAAATTTGTTGGAAAAATTCGGTGTGAGTGCCGCATAATGGCCCCGGACGTATACGTTGCATATAGAATTTTTCCAGGACCACCCTGAAAAATGCCGATTGTCCTGATAACTGCCAATACCCAAGAAAAAAAAAAGTCCTAGAAACTGCCTTCTAACATATTTATTGCCAGTCGTTAATTTCCATAGCGTTACACGTTATCCGCATTGGAACGCCAAACAACTGATGACGCCTTTCGACGTTTTCGGACGCTGTTGCTGATATTAAGAACTGGACGAACCAGTGAGGGATTTTGGCAAGAGAAAACTCGTTTGGCCGAGGGTTAAGATACAGAAAGTCTTCCACGAACTGGACACTACCGGACACCGTGCAGTTTCCTCGTAAAGAAGTTTTTCCATTGAATTTCATCGATGATCGGACATATCAGATAGCAATTCGTGTATAAGATACGAAACAGCAGTGAATCGATGAAAATGTAAAAAAAATTTTTTTTTTAATTTTCAAATCCATAACACACGGATATAGTATAGAGATAAGTATTTTAAAGTTATCATTTTTTAAAGTCAATTTTTTGCGATACACTTATGCGTGCAATATTCAATTGCGAATATATGTCCGACTAGTTTCCAAGTGGTTGAAATTGAAAATGACAAAATCGAAAGAAATAATTACCGTTAACTTTCCAGCAGATACTTTCATACGCGTTTCCATTAATATTATTATCATGCGACGAAATGTCAACCATGCGTGCGCAGCATTAGACGCATCCCGGGCGTTTAAAAATATCCATATCTACTAACGTTTACAACGCGAACAATCACAATTAAACCAATCAGCGACGCGATCAATCACATTCATTATATCGACTATCGCGAAGGCCTATAAATATCGATTTATTGCACGTTATCGAGTGGCTACACTACGATATACGTCCGTAACGCGTATACGGAGATTCAAATACGTTGGCATATCGTCCATATCCGCAATCGTATTTCCCGCGCAAAAGAACGCACGTGTCCGCACAATAACGATACGGCTCGTTAAAATCAGCGCGCACTTTGCGGTTAGACCTTACGAACTAAATATATTTTTCTCGTTAACACACACGAGTCCACTCAGGACTTTCCTCCCTACTTTCCTTCTACGTCTTAAGCTCCTCCTTCTCTATCCCATTTCATTCTCTCCTCTTTAATACCACCGTTCACTCGTAATCACGAGAAAGACAAACTCGAGTCAACGTTACAACTGTATAACCAACGATCTTAATTATACAGCCTACGTATGCGCGCATAGCAGACAGATATACGTTTCCATTAAGTATCAAAGGAAGAACCCAGGACAAAATTACACTCGTAGAATCCGCCTAAGGCAGTGCAAAAAGCACGACTGTCGATCGCACTAATACCAATGTAAAAGGGATATACGAATAATAATAATAACAAAACTCGTAAATCAATATTTCGTATAATAGGATAAAAGTGATAAAAAATCATAAAAATTTCCACGGTTGCACAATCAATAAAAAAAAAAACCAGCATCGATATCGTCGTTTCGTTTCCCTCTCGCTGGCCCTTATTTGCATTAACGTTGTCAATCGTACGATCGATAAAATTTTCAATTGATCCACAATCCGGTTATACGAGTCAAGTACTATTTCGTATTGTCACACATCGTATCACATGTGCAAAGTAATTGCGCAAATCTACTGAAATCGATGGCATCCAATAATGAATGCGAGCTAATGGACTTTCTCATCCTCTCGTGCTACACCTCCGCGGAAGAGCCATAAATGTCTCGTCTCTCGATTTAAACGTTCCGGCATCTCTTGCCGCGAGCCGGGAGCCCGTGGGTAGAGCCGATATTACAGAGTCGCCAATGATTGCCGCGCCCTGAACTAACTATCGGGAGTCCAGGCAGTCAGCCAGTCAGTTTACTTCGGACAGATATCCAATGCGCGACACGCACAAACGCTTGCGACTGGTGGACATCACACGTCTATACGAACGTCGAAGGACATTCCAAGATCTCGATTATCCGATTGGATACGATCTGGTAAAGATCGATCCTGGCTATAGATATACATTAGACTATAGATCGTACAGAACGAATCAAAAGTTTCTTCTGAGATCGTTACTTTATGTGTATACATATACATATATATTATACACATGCCTATAGGCACGTCATGTCCGCTTATTATAATTCATTGATTCGTCGATCCTTAAATAACAGTTATAATGACTCTGACGAGTTATCGCTCGTTACGCGATATTTTTAGTAGACAATCTTATCGGTGGATATACAAATGATATAACGGTGTATGTCATTAATGAGTTTATCGAAAATTTTTTTTACAGACGGATGATCGAACAATTGATCGACACGAATGGTGCGGAAACTGAGGGACAAATGATAACTAATTTTGATCCCCCTGATAACTATATTTAACGCTTTTGAATTTGCATCATTTGATAGGTCGATGTTCGTGGGATCGATACGGTCGTCGACGTCCGATCGATCTCGCGATGGTTTTGATCTTGATGGATATCGAATCGGAGGTTGCAGGAATTATTTGCTGCGCGTTTGTAGGGAATCGATAAGACAATAGATTCGATTCTTCGAAGCTTCGTGATTCGCCGGACATGCCGTAGTGCTATTTTGTGTAAGTGCATCTTGCAAGCGCAATGAGCCGCTGCACTCTGCTGCAACAGGTTTGCAATATCAAGGGGTGTTGCATCCGAGATAAAATACGGCACGCAGTGAAGAATCAATTTTGTTGAAGTGTACCATAAAAATACTTTGAAGGACGGTTAAGTTCTTGATACTTTATGATATACAGGCTCGTAATACTCGACGAAATGGCCATTTCGTAAAATGCCGTACAAAAGAAAAGCTCGTCGAGTGTTACGACCTCCATTCTACAGTGGAAATGTACGAGCTGTAATTACCTAAAATAGATACAATAAAATATATAATATCGAAACACCTAAATTTTAGTCCAACCCGTGATATCCAAAGTCCCTAGATAAAATTCTATGTAACCGGTCGATAAGTTGACATCGGTAATTATAAAAAAAATTAAATAATTAATTTTAACTGTTACGTTCAATAATACATAATAGCATCGAAACTACATGCATTTGATGCCACAGCACAAAACGTTAAGTATACAATCATAGCCAAGTAGGAAAATCACAAGTATTACCAACCACAAAACACATAGAATTACTAGGGACAATTCCAGAAGCCCCGACTGACCACGATGCTAAATTAATATCAGAATCCTCCCATAAGTGTCCCAGGAAAGTGGCATCGCTCACGCTGAAGCCTTAGGGGCCGTCATCATGAGAACGCTCCAATCTGCGCCGATCAATGAGCATCCGAAAGGACATTGAAAACAAATTGAAACTCGCAAGCGCTCGTTCCGATCGATCAAACCCATTTAAAATGATCGTTTACGTGCTTTCAATTTGCTTCTAATGGTCTTTCTCGAGTGCCAGTTGAATCAGTGCAAATTGAAATGAGTCAACCTGGTACACGCGTACTTATGCAAGGATAATAAATAAATATAAAACCCCGAGATATATAGTCAGATAGTATTTACTCCCCCATAAACAACAGTCAACGACTGATATTCTCATATGAGAATTTTTTTTGTTTTTTCATCCAAAAGAAACACATTTATCGGCATACATCATAATATGCCTACCACGGGCATAGAGTAACCGGATAACGCATGACCATTAACGTTCAAGTTCCCTTTCGACATAGGAATGCAGCAAGTACGCGCCATTACTTTCAATAGCAAGCTATATATGTAACTCCACTTGAGCCCGATATTTGGAACATTGCAAACCCGCACTGCGAATCCTGATTGAAAGTCCCGTAATACATAACGACGTATATCTGTATAGCGTTTCTCGTCTATGCACCCATGAAGACCGAGCGCAACTGCCTTCGCTTTACGACGCGCAACATTATGTCCCGACAACAGGCCCCAGGCAGCGCCATATATTGCCGGAAACTTATTGGAATTAATTAACTTTTCACCTATACGTTGCATTAGTTACAGCTTAGGCCATTCGGCGCCAAGTAAACGTACACAGAATCCTATAACGTTGCGCCATGATAAACGCATTAACACTGATAAAACTATTACGGCGTTAGATCCGATAAAGTCAATTTGGAAAATTTTAATAACAATTCACCCTATTAAAACGTTAATGAAGCTTGGGCTTAAGAAAAATTTTCGTGTAATTTTTACCTACTATCACTGAAAGCTCGAACTCTACGATTGTAGGATATATAGTCTGTTGAAAAAAACAAAACTTCCCGTCCGCACTCCTCTCCATACGTCGAGCCAGAATGCACTTTGGCGAGACTCGCGAAACCAGATTGCCCAGATTTTGCCTCTCGACTGCATGCGGCCCAGTCTCGGCTCTCTTCGTCCTCTGCTCGGGGGGGGGGGGGGGGGGGGGGGGGGGGGG
>JASANN010000262.1:1750699-1763195 GCA_031762395.1 Calameuta pygmaea | reverse complement strand
CCCCCCCCCCCCCCCCCCCCCCGCGCAACCTAACCTACATCCGTCTATTCCCTGCGTAAATATGGTAACGATAAACGAAGCGAGAAGATTCGTCTTGGCGTCTACCTGGTGATGCTATTGTCTTCTCGGTGTGTTGGGTTACACTTGCTACGAAACCTGCGCCTCGGCTCGAACGAGTCTAGAAGCGTTTAGACAGTGCGGCCGCGAGGGAAGGAGGTGTTACGAGGTCGAATAATGATGGCGATGGTGAAGGGAGGTTAAAGGCAGAAGACGGTGAGATGCGCCAGGATAGGCAAGGTGAGATGAGGTTAGTCCGGGCCCCGGCTGCAATTATCCGGTCTAATGAGCAAACAGTCTGCTCGCTGCGCATCCTCTCTTATTTTCATCTGGACGAGACATCAGCTGTACGTTTTGCCGTATCGGTAACCTTCTGAGGTACTGAACGTATTTCTATTTTTTTTATTTCATCTCGTTCGTATTATTAGGAAACTTTTATTATGCCTCCTATAACTTCCATGCTCTATGCACCATGTACTGATCTATCTTTTTTTTTTTCATTTTCTATGACCATCCGTTTCTAAACCGCACGACTTCGGCATCTTCCTCGCAGCCTTAATGAAGTTTATTAAGTTATTACCTAGATCGGAACATCATTTTTCTACGTGAACCGAAAATAGCACGAAGGACTTCCGTATTGTCGCGACTCGCTCGATCTCGGGTATATGCTTCTCATTTGAATACTGAAATAGATATACGCCCACCTCGGGACAAATTCTTTCCTGGGACAGGTTTCAATTTTACTGTCACTAATGCAATTAATCGGTACTGTTGCAGGGATGGGATATGTTTCTACGTGATGCTGGGAATGACGTAGTTAGAGGACGAGTCCGTAGGAGATGATGGAAGGTAAGATAAAATGTTTCGAGATAGACAAGAAAAAAGAGAGAGAGAGAGGTAGATAAGACCAACGCGAGATAGTACAGTATACACTATACCTATATACACAGAGTAATAGCTGTAGTGATAGCGAGAGTGGTAGGGATTCAGAGAAGAAGCACGCGCACAGGAAAGAGAAAATAAGGCGAAAAAGATTCAAGAGAAAAATGAGAGGAGGTGTCGTGCCTGGAGGCAATGAGACGTTCACGGTCGACGGTCAACGCAGGTAAAATCTTGTGTTTACCGAGCGCAGCGGGGCTACTTCACGAAAAGACGATTAGCCGGAGTAGCCGGTGGGTTAACGGGAAAATAACAACAAAAAAAGAGACCCAACTAAAAGCGATAAAAAAAAAGAGCGATATAAAGGTAGAAAAGTTTCGATCAAGGTAACGCCGTATTATACGAAGAACAACAGCTGGTCTTTTCAATTCGTGCAGCATGCATCTGTACGTTCATAAGGGATAATGAAACAAGGTCACGTTCAAAGATGAGAACGTCACAACAATTTCTTAAGACCAAACTGGCTACGGTTAATAAGGTATCCTAAGTCCACTTGACTACCAAGCATACGAATAAGGTGATATCGCCACCAGAAATGCTGAACAGTCACAGTTGTTGGAATTCAAGACAAATTGTAGATCGTGACTAAAGGTCCATTCCTTCTAGAAACGCAAAGCGTAAAAGCTTCCTGGAGACTCAGCCGAGTCGTAAACGGAAGCGGATCTGTCGTTTTAACCAGCACGGAAGCGAATCCTCGGATGTCCCTTGGCGAAAGAAACGTTTTGTACGACTACTGGCGACAATGCGGCAAGGATGCGCGAGACGAGTTTCAGAAGCGCTTTCGAGTGCGGAACAAGAATGATGGAACAGCGCAAAGGAAAAACGTCCGAAGAGCTGCCAGCGAGAGAGGAAGACGGTGATCAAGGCGTCGCCGTAGCAGGATGCACTCACTCCATTCCACCTCAAGCAAAGCCACGCCCGCCATTCACCTTCAACTTGCCTTCGCAGGACATCCAATACGTTTGCTCTTTATATCTCTCTTTCTTCCTTTCTTTTTCACCATCCCCATATCCTCTCCTCTGCTGCTCTCGCGCTCGTTCACCCATCCACCCACCCGTCCTCCTTGCCTCTGACAGCTGATTCCCCCCTTCTCAACCACCTTTCTCGCAGACTCGATTCCGAGTAGAGAAAATTGCGAGTCCGCAACCATCGTAAAGTATTCTTCCCCTCGATAAATATCGCTATGAAAACCTGCCTCGACAAATTGTTTCAAATTATCTGCGCACTGTCAGTTATAGAACTAAAGAAAAGTCCCGGGAGTCGATCGTGCAGAGAAAGAATGAGAGCCAAGCGCTATATATATACATGGGTATAGAGAACAAGTCTAGTGAAAAGTACAGATGACATCGAGCACAGTCCGTCGGAATAATATGAGAGACAAATGAAAAAAAAGAAAAAGGACTCACCGATATCATTAAAAAATAAGAAATAACCATAACCAAATGGAATTCCTGAGGATCGTCTGAATGTCACCAAGTAACTCGTCCTTGAGGTGGACGAATCCGATATAGGAATCGCTAAGCAAAACGAATGCCGAGTATAGCTGAGAACGCGGCGAGCAATAGTTAGGTTAGTTTATCGCCGTACACCGTAGGGGCGCACCAGTCGCGGCTACCGCGGTTCCATCGCTTCGGTATAGAAGAACCGCAGCGGGTCGTTAATGGCGCCGGCTTGTATTTATTCCGACAGTCCATAACTCTACGATCCGTAATTACCGTAATTACGAAGGCTGTAATCGGCCACGACGGCGGGGGTATCGGGCGACCGAAATTGACTGGGGATATCGCATTTTCCCGACGTGGTCAACAGCGTCGCCCTGCGGCGTCTTCGGTAACTAATATCGACACCCCGTTCAAACGTTTCAATATCCCACGAATATATTTTTATCGACACGACCAAACTGGAACGTTACATTTATTCATACATTAAGAACGTACTATAGTACTTGGATTATTACGTAATATGATGATGCAGTCCATTAAGTTTTCCTCGCAGCTCATTGAATCGTTCGTTAAAACAACGGAAACGCACGAAGAAACGAGGTGAAGGCTACATAATGTACATATCTAACTTTACCTATATACATACATACATGTATGCACGTACGTTGCTACCATCCAAGCGCATGGCCGTCAGACTCGGCTTAATACCGAAAGAAGTAGCTTAACAGTGAGTAAGTATAACTAAACAAGTTGTATAATACCGAACGTGCAATTGGAGCTAGAAATACTTGGAACACGTATCCATATACATATAGGTAAGCTAGATAAAAATGATATTACTTGAGAAATATTTTATAAAAATATATTGGATATATCCAACACGGCGAATATACCTATATGGAGTGCCAGTTGGAAAATGAATAGATTTACAGTTGTAACGATCGGTAGGAAAAACAAATACGGTACATAACTTCATTAGCTATACGACATTAAAAAGCTAATTACTCGCATGATAAATTGTCATATGAAAATTTAAGTATGAAATGATCATAAAGTTCGTAATGTCCAGTTTTTCATAATACGACGAACTTAGTCATTTTGTCGATTGGTATTTTGAAAAAAAAAAAATTTTTATTGGTCATGCATCGCGAGCGAAAACTGAAATTAAAGGATTCTCTATTGACCTCGTGAAAAAATGGGACACCCGGTGCGTAGTGAACCACGCGACATATCGTGCGACACAGGAGAAGGGCGTGTCTGTCGCTTAACTGCGCAGTTTGTTACACGAGCTACAATCGTGTGTATAGCCGATTTACTAACGTCACCGAAAGCACGTTAAACGCGCGCGCGGCATTATCGTGAAAATGTGCATTGAAAAAAAAGGTACTGTGCGCGATTTAACGACATCGAAATAACATTGAACATTTAACATATGTTAAAAGTCCGAAACGAGCTGACACGACTTCGCCGTTCGACTAACAATAAGTCCATTTAATATACACTTTTACAGTACCATAGGATATCGGCTCGGCTGTCTTTTATAATTCCATATGTCAGCGATACGCGTGTACCGCCATACAACTAGGAGACCTGCCAACTAAGAATTACGATTCCATTTAATACTTTCCAAGGCGGCAGCTTCTACCTAAATCAAGTGAAAATACATAAGACACTACGTACCACGAGAGAGCCGAAGGTCTTAGTGCGTGCGCGCATTCGCACATGAGGCAGCATTGCTAGGATCGTGCTGTATTGAAATAATAAAAAAAAATAAAAAAAAATAATAAAACCGCTAAGCGACATAAAAATTATTTTCGAAAAATCGATATCCACGTAAACGTTACGTAAAGGTGCCGATAAATTTCGTTCAACCTCAAATTTTCCATGAATCAGACAATTTCTTAAATAATCATCGTATGCATGTTTCTCAAAAATTTTAATTAATTATCCCCTTAGAATTATTCCCTTTAACAAAACTACCTCGTAACATAGCCAAGTCCGTCCAGTCCCACAAATATAAATTCTTCGCGAGATTGAACATCCTTTGAACATCCCTTATTCTAAGTTTCGAAGACCAGTTCAGCCATAATCTTCATAGTCGAAGTACAAAGCTCTTACCACTACTGTAGCACAAGAAGAGCGAATCGCATCGCGAATCGCAGTTTGTCGAGTCAAGAGAACCGAGAACCGAGAATCATGGAGCGTGTCGGTGGCTGGAGTCCCCCACTTCCGGCGTACCATATCCGGCGGCACGCCTACCTATATCTGAGTCCGACAGAGCATGCATATCCCCTAGCGCACATAATACTCGCGAGCGACTCCTCTATCGTTGGCCGTTCGCGATATAAAAGGAAGCAAGTTTAATTCCTCAAGAGTTCTCAGCACAGCCAAGAGACGCTACAGCGTGCAATAGGAAGTCATTAAAATTTCAAATACACCAAATACTAATATTATAAATTACTATCAGTTTGACATTAAACCCAAGGTACGAATTCTATATGAGCTTTATATCCGATTTTATATATGTACAATGCACATCAGTGTCGTGGCCAATGATTCCAATAGCTCGGATAGCACCCATCAATAAAAGATACCAGGCATCGCACGAGCACGTGTAAGTACAAGATCGCGCCGAGAAACACAGAAAACTCACGATCGGATGTGGAAGCCGCGCAAACACTCGTACAATGATTGGCAACTCATTGCTTTACCGTGGAGGCAAGTGTTAGCGACTACGTGGGTCGATAAGTGTTTTCCCTGAAACTTGTGTCAATATTAGCACCTTTTAGTACCTATCTCTGGGGACGCCCGGTGACGTTGAATTAGTCGTCGGTGCGCGTGGACGGTGTAATTTATTTAACCGCGCGAAACCTCGATACACACTCGAACTTTGATGCTCGCGCGAGAAGATGATGGGAGTCCGGGAACGATTTCGTTCTCGACAAATAGTAACGTGGATTTATGGTACAGTGAGATCTATAGGCGAACGTCGACGTTACGTACGGAAATGACGCTAGGGATTAATGCTTAAAGTAATCGTAGGTAAGCGGATAAAACCGGGAGAAAGAAAAAATCACTGGAGGTATTGTAACGGAAGGCCTATTGTCTTTTCTTCGTTTTCAAGTAAAAACTAGAGGAGGAAAAAATAAACAATAGTTAAACACGCTTTATTCATCCCTTTATAGCTAAGCAACAAACGCACCAGACCCTAAACAGCATTGTAACGAGGGTTCTAACGAAGAACTAAGGACATTATAAAACGGCAAAACAAGGCGTCTACACGAAGCGCATACCGTAACGCAAACGTAGCAAAAACTGGAAAGGATTACGTTGCCCTCCTCGTCTGCCGTTATACGCGTGCATTCGTTTGCGAGTCAGCATACGAATTCTACAGACGCTCGCATTATCCTTCCTCTACAAGGAAATCCCATTAAAATTAACATTTTCTACGAAAGGGACGACGCGCGCACGCGGCGTGTCCGCTGGGCTTCTGCAGCGTGCAAAACTCCCGTCAACTTATTCAAGCCAGATGTCGTCTAAGACGTTTCACGTCGAGTTGGTCGGCAGCATGAAAAAGTTTTTGTCGATTCGTCAACATTTTATGGGAAAACAGATATCGCGTCGGGACCACCTTGTCGAGGATCATTAAAATTTTTACGACGCTCGCTTACGTAATTTATTCGCAATCGTTCCATCAATTTCGATAATGTAAGATAATAACGAATTATCAGTAAACTTTATAACGACGACGCGTTATGAAACGTAATACATTACGGATAGCGACGTATGACTCTTTTAATATATACATATATATTATACATATCCTACTATTGTAACGTCGCTTCCAGTCCTGACAAGGCTGCCTATTCAATTTCTGGTTGCTCGAAACACGTTTCTGCTTTCACCCGAGTTCTTTCAAACCGACGCGAACCCACATTCTCTCATTAGAATCAAATTGGTCACTGAACGTTCTCAATGTACCGATATAGCACAGCCCGGACACGAGTTCAATTGACTTCGCCCACACGTGGATGTCCACGCTCGGCCAATTAGCTCTAACGAAATCGATAAAATTAAAGCGACCAGTATAATCGAGAGTGGCTATTAATAATCTTACTCGCAGATTTGCGTTTAACGCTTCAACACGAGACTCTAATAATCCAAAGTAATTCTTTATCTCGTGAATTCATTGAAAAGGTCATTAGTCAATAATTTACTTGTAATGCCGCAGTTAAGTTCTATACACTGGCAATAATATGAATTTCAGTCTTTCAATAAGACCTACGCTGTCCAACAAGCTTTTTCTACCTATCGCTAGTCAAAATTATTTACTGTAGATATCTGTATAGCAGAACCGTGTTGAGAACTCGGAATGATGTATAGATAGAATAGTCGATAGGAAGATCCCGTACCAAAGGCACACTTATAAAATACATTATCAAAATCTGACACAGGCATAGCTAAGATCTGTGCCGAGCTTTTGGTGTCAATTAAGGTAGACGTCACTTATAACGGCTGGTTATCGACTAAGTTATTTTCTATATTTTAATTATACTAAAATTCACTGAGTGCACTCTTATACATATACTGGTATCCCCACTTTCTTTTCACGGGAACCGCGATAGCTAAGCGCACGAGGCCCCTTGCCCGTTTCGCAAATCAATTGTCTGCGACTAAACACCAAATTCTTTCTGTTTTATTAAGTGTTATCACCGAGTATATCAGGTATATATAAATTATTAATATTTCGCTAGTTAAACGTTAACCCAGAATTTTTATTCTTTATTTGTGGATTCCCCCTAGTGGCAGCAGCGAGAGATACCAGGCGATAGGGTTCTTTTGTTTCCCCTTTTATTGATTAAATGAATGGAAACCACATGGCATCAGGAAGAAGAAGAACAGGAATATAATACGAATCCATCAACCGATCCTGAATTATTCTCTATTTCACGTAATATAATGTCTATGTGATGATGAGAACGAGGACGATATATACAACTAGTTTTCTAAAATATTCATCAGGATTGTCCACCTTCATTACATACAATGTTATGGAAGGTGTGACTATTAAATAACGAGACTGATGCTGTAAAACATTTTATTTTTATTTCGTTCTTATTTATTATCAGTTATCACCCTCAATATGCACCCCTCCTCTATCCCTAAAAATGGTCCATGCGAATCTTCCACTGTTCGAAACAGTGCTGGAAGTCTTTTTCTGTCAGCTGCTTCAGAACGCGTGCCGCTTTCTCTTTCGCAGCTTCAACGGACTCAAATCTTGTTCCTTTTAATGCAGATTTCACCTTAGGAAACAGATAGAAGTCGCACGGCGCAAGTACTGGCGAATAAGGCGGATGGTCTAGCACTGATTGTGAGATGTTTTACTTGGCTAGAAACCTCTTTGACAGACAATGCGAAATGAGCCGGCGCATTCTCTTGCTGGAGAATCCATGACTTGTCCTTCCAAAATTCGGGTTGTTTTTTTTTCCTTATTCACCATTTCGGTACGGACTATTTTCATGTTAAAATTGTTATGTGAAATTTGCCTTACACATTCTTTATCGATTCCTATAATTTTAGCAATCGCGCGAATACTTAATCGACGGTCAGATCGAATCAGATTAACGACTTTTTCGATATTGTCATCCGTTTTTGACGTGGAAGGGCGATCCGGGCGTGAACGTTCATTGCCATACACTTTTTTCAATAAATTATAAGTTTCAGTAGCGATTCTTCCAAGGTTCATGTGAAATTTCACAACAATTCGTTGCTCTATTGTTATACTTAACATTTTTTCGGCGAAACAAAAAAAACAAATCTATTGCCAACGAAGGCTATGGCTATCCGGATCTGTTTACAGAAGCGAGCGGTACTGCAGTCGAAAGAGAAGGCTTCATACTAAACAGCTGGCGTTTGGCGCATGCGTACTTCTTTTGTAGCAGCGTCAGTCTCGTTATTTAATAGCCACTTCATATAGACTTCATTTACGATGGATGGTTGATTTTATGACTCTGGATGGTTAAAATTCAAATTGTTCATGCGGATTTCCCAAGAATATCTGTTGATGTTATAAAAATATTGTATACCTATATATATATTCCAACAGTGTAGAATGAGTGTGAAATGAGTGCGTGGTATCGATGTTAATGTTAAGTGTTAAATTTAAAGGATAGATAGGATTGATTCGAGCCCTATTTTCCTTGTTTTTACAGTCTGTAAAAAGTAATAATAATAAAAATTAACTAGACAATACAATTAAGAAAAACGTTGTGTAATGGCAGAAAAAATCAAGAGCCCTTAGAAAAAAAAAAGATAAAAGACAAGTTCATTCACCGTGGAATCTCGTGTTGTCGATTTTTGAATGTTTCAGATACGTTCATGCTAATAAGGACTAATTATTTACTTATTATGATTCAATTAACTCGTAGATTCTCGCACGCGATAAATAATTATTGATGCGCAGCTGTTTACATAGGGCCGGGGCCACGGGGTTACTCTATATCGAAAATGTCGGTAAAGGGTGAAGGATATAAAGGAGATAGAGTGAAAAGGACGAAAGGCCCGAGGCAAAAAGGTTTAAGTAAAAGTTAATGATAAGGATCGTTAAGAAAAAAACAAATAGCCTGTATCCGTATAACGGATACAGGATACGGAAGTGTTTCCAACAGTGGGTAATTAGAAGATAGCAAATCCAGCTATACGTCAAGTGGAGCAGCGCAAGCGAACGGAGATTGACGTGACCGCCTCCCTAGACAGCGCAGTAAGGGTTGCCAAAGCCAACCAATGACTCTCCGACGCTCAAACCATCTTAGCCTATAATTGCTACGAGACAGACAGTGATTCCAAAGTGATATCACGAAGAAGGTATAGCCCGGCAGAATAAATGGGGAAAATAGGTAGCACAAAGAAATAAAGAGAAACAGAAGAGGTAGATTAACAAATGAACATGCCTTGGAAGAGAGATGAGAAGAAAATGAACAAGTGGTGAATCAATCATAGCAGTAAGAGACACAGGAGGGGAGGGCGGGTAAACAAGGAACAAAAGGACACAGAGCCACGAATTTTCTATAGAAATTTTTTTCGTTCAGTATCCCCCCTCCCCCCCTCTTACTCAAGTAACGATCGCCAAGCGCTGCCCTCCGGCGACTAATTTTTCAATTAAAATATGTACAGGGAGGATCAACGGTGCCCTGGGATGTAGATACAAGGATCGGTGCTTGACAACGGTCCTTGCTCTAGGGCATGGTTGACGCACCCTGTACCACTACAAAGTCTTACTTCACGTAGGTGTAGTCTCCTTGTCTAGCATTTGTCTATCAATACAAATATGATACTGACGAATGCGTCTTACTATTTAACTTAGGAATTTTCAAAATGGACTCTCCATTGTGGGTAGTTTCATTAGCTATACTTCTATCTATAGTACGGAATGATCAATTGCAGATTTACAGAATATTAAATTATTTCTACTCTCTGTTACAATAGACTATACATGTACACATCTTAAAAAAAAAACCAAGAGTTCTCTCATTAATCCAGAATATTCGACTAAGTGTCGATAGACGATATATTATCATCGTAATCATCTCGCGAAATCTGAAAGAGCCCCAGGCCTTTCCCCATGGAAACGCTTACGCGATACGGAGTATGCAGAAAGAAGGTAAACGGTATATATAGGGAAAAACTAGATACGCTAAATATACGATAACCTCGACGATACGTCCGCACACTGGTTAACCTAATGTATTCATTCATGTACGTATATACATACATTGTATACTATATAAACATAAGCGCCACATACGAGCAGAATAAGCGCGAGTCAGTAGGCTACTGCAGATCCCGTCAATCGATTTGTCCACCTATAGAGGCGCGGCGCGACGCTCGTTACTCGAGACGCCGATCACTTTTTTTTCCCCCCATATAATAATAGACATAAGTCGACGTAATTGAAGGCGCCCCGATAAATTAACCCATCGAATCGTTAAATCGCAGTTCCGTCGAAGCAGGTTGCCGACGGATCTCGTTACGTCACTGCGGCAATGGGGATCGTTCGATAAACGTTTCCGTGTGTCGCTGAGAGCAAACCCGATCGCAGCAATCGCTGTTAACTGCATACATGATGATAATAATCTTCCCACGATGATAAAAGCAAAAAATGATAAGAATTACAAAAATTGACTTCTTAATAAATATAATTAATATACCCAATATGGCTAAACAAATAATTACCTATTCCCGTGTTAATATGCACGTTACATACCCTAAGTGCATTTTACCGACCATCCTTGCAATTTCCACAAGATTGAGTAATGTAAAAGTATAAATGTCAGGATATGCGTTGGTTAATGGTTCGACGATGATAACGAATGATACCAACAGGTGCTACCTCGGCTATGCAGATAGCTAGTCTAACTCATAGTCAGGTCAGCTTAGGATATAGTACAGTGTACGTATAGGAGGACGAGCCATGATAATCCTGAGGTCGATTGAATTACGCATGCGCGTGACTGCGCAACACTTTCCTTTAATTAACATGAGGTTTTAGCTGAGAGACGGCGTCGGTGGAGGGCGTCGATGGCGTCGGCAGTTACCAAGGTGGGTATTAGTCGCCTATTAGTGCATCGGCTGGAAGACGTACGCGATGCATTATCGATGCTCTCTCCCTACGGCGACGTCTTGCGCGCCGATACGCCAATGGGAGTTACATGGAAACTGGTGCATCGTTCGAAAGTGAGAGTTACCATCGGCGAACGATGCATCAGCAACTCCTGCCATCTCGGTAAAGGAGATTACCTGGTAGCTGCACCGGATAATGCAACAATCGGCAGATATCCAGTTAACGTTAAATAGAAATGCATAATTGCGTTTATTATACTAGATCGTATCCACAGCATCTCGGTACACATACGCAGACTTTGTTATCTTAAAAAGTTCAACTGCTTCCGGGAAGATCAACGCATGCATATCAATATATATATATATATATATATATATATATATATATACAATAAAGACATATGTGTGTATGTACCAACTGCATCGAGTACCCTCAACTTCTTGTCACCAAGAGCTACCAACATAGTCCACTCATGCAGTCAGTCCCGGGGTCATCGATCTGTCTCGTCTCATCTCGATCGCTTCTACCCGTAACAGCCTATGCACTTCTCTCCTGTTACACTGTGCAACGACGGCTATCAAAACAGACGCGTTGATGATGCTGCACCGACATCAGCAGCCGCATAGTAGCGGTTAACGCACTGGTTATCTCTACAAGCGTTGTTTCTTAGGAGCGTAAGAGGAAGCTGTACATACACATATATATATATATGTGTGTATACATAAGAAATGCATATACCCACTATTCCATATATGATAATAAGTGAATGACATTTATCAAGAGACATGGACATATGCATACACACCTATTCGCTATGCTGCGGGTGAACTGCATAAAAACAATAAAAGTCAATATTCGTCCACTCGAATGATCAATAATTATAAACGAATGATACTGTATAAATTAATATATTATAAAGACTACAATATCTATGACAAATTATAATTGTCTTTGGCTCGCTATCAAATAATGTGATTGTCTGTTTTTTAATCGATTTTGCAATATTCGCATTTCGTATCGACTCTATACGTCGGCTGCACGTAGTACTACGGCAATCAAATTTTTATTAAAGGAAAAGCCTAAGTGTTACGCAAAGTTACGAGATTATAGGATGCGGAGTAATACTCTATGTTAAATATATATATATGTATATACTGTAATGTATTTTTTTCTTGACCCGATACCGATAGCAAAATTCGAGAATGACGATCTGCGAGAACCAACCTACGTTACCTTCGGCCGTCCACCCTTTGTTCATGCATCCGCATGCCAGGCGAGCGCCAGCCAATTCTTGTTCCACCGGGAATCGACGAGCCGGTATGAACTGGGAGTTGGGGTGGAACAGGCCCAACTCCACCAAGACGAGAGCTCTGACGGAACCTATCAGAAAGACGGTAGCTTAACGGATCCTATCGATTTTTGGGGACGCGTGAAATCG
>JASANN010000262.1:1635454-1750599 GCA_031762395.1 Calameuta pygmaea | reverse complement strand
GCCGGAAACGAGAACGTTATCTTTATCGGTAGCCGGAGTCGCCTTGTGACCGTGATTCGAAAAATCACGTCACAATACATATGTATATATATATATATATATATATATATTTAGAGAGCTTAGTAAAATGCGCAGACTCGAGACGGTATAATGTCAGACATTGGCGATTGTAGAATCAGCACGCTATGCTTATGGTAGCAGACACTGCTCGATGGCTCATAAAGTTACAAGGGTCATGAGTTGTTCCGATGCAGTTTAGAATAAATTGTACCTTTATTGAAATTCAATTTAAATAGGTTACACAGAAGTCAGCGCCACAGGATTTGCATCCTTCGTGATAGTAGCTTGAACGAAGAATAATATGCACGTAAAATTACGTGCTTTATAAGATTATGAGTATCACCAAAATAATTGACCCACGACGAATCAGTCGTTGCTCCGAGATAGATTCTGCTCACAAGCAGTCGAGTACTGCTTAGATATATATATATTTAGGATTATAGTACTGCCAATGTGTGAAGTACTAAAATATTATATTTTTATGATATAAATTAATTCACTCGAGTAACACACAGTGATTGCGTGTTATGCGCTGTGTGAATATACCTATACGTAGTATATGGCCGTATGTTCTTTTCTCCAAACGAATTTATTGTCCAAAGGTCGAACGGGCAGTCCCGAAAGATATATAGGAAGACAGTCGATTATACCCGTCGACAAATTCATTGCGTAACCAAGCAGAAGACACGTGGTGAAACACACCCGTAGGGATATGTCAGCTTGTTATCATATAGTTAAGGGTCTTCGTGTTTCAGGGACTTGTCCAAATATTTATAAAGACAATATAGTGTTCGACGAACTTCATTTTCACGATACTATATCTAAATATTAAGGGTAAAAAATATTCTATCAGGGTCACGTGATAAGCATTTTCATATGCATATGTGAAATTGTTCAGTTATCTCAGACAGTGACCTAACTGTAGGGATAAGATCAAAAAGTGATCGATATAGGTCTATTATAAAGATATGGTAATTAAAATTTTTTGTTTTTAAATCTCGAAAAAGTTTGCTTGATCGGAGTGTTAGGAAGTGTAGAAAAAAAAAAAATAATGGGATTCGAGTGAAATCAGAAGTTTTAAACTAGTACAAGAAGTCACCGGTAGGTGGGACTCCTTGCTGGGAAGATCACATTCCTCGTCTGGTTCATCCACTTGCTTTTACCAGCGATCTTATTCAGACTTGTAAGGTTGCCAAATCCAAACGAATTTGGTTATTAATAATACCTTGACGTTTTTTAGGGGTTCGCGCATCCTCTGAATTGCAACGATTCGTTATGGTTTCGTGTCAGAGTCAAATATCTCATTCAAGCTCGGAGTATTGTGCATCTACTTGTCGATTTAATGACTGTGGAATTTATCTGACTAAACAATTAGACGAGAGTGATGAATGGAGATTTTAATTATTCGATGCTAATGTGAAATTCAATAATAACATTGCCAATGTGAAATACGAGTTTTATGCACGAAGGGAATTGAAAAATTCCTAGTGATATATGCAAATTCATTTTTTTCATGGAAAAAGAAATATTTACCAAGTGCTTCGACGATGTTTAGGGCAAACTGACTGTTGGATCGTTTATTGTGCATAGAAATTAGATGCAATTCTCGGCATGCAATTCATACGTATACTCAATGCATGTAACTACAAACGCCTTTCTGAACCTGGATATATTGGAAAAAATTTTGCAACAGAAATTTGCTACTACGTATGTATATTATACAATAAACAGATAATATGAAAATACGTGGACCAGTCTTAATTTATTTAAAATAAAAAAAGACTCTCCCATGACATTAATTTGATGTTTACAATATAAAGGAATTATAAATCAAACTGCACACTGAAAAGTCATTTTCAATTGACATTTTCTTAATATTTATCCACCCTATGGAATCATCCGATAAGCTTTCTTATTTTAATTTCTCACCTTCGCCAGGTGTGAATTTTGCCATGCTTCAAATTGTTCCTGAAGGTATAACAAATAAGTCCGACTGCACCCAAAGTCAAATTACATTCGGGACTTTTAAAGCCATAATAATCAGCCTACTACAGTCTTATATAGAAGTGGAATAATTACACGAGGATAATTACTTTAAAATAAATGCCACCAAATTACTCATCGTCGGACATTCAATTAGTCTCGATCTACATTTATACATTACAAATGGAGTTATTAGCCCAGTAATTACCTACCTATCGAAACAGCACCGAATCCACTCAAAAATGTCACAAAAATTACATTACCCCAAGAAATCATTCGTGTCAGTTCCAAATGAAAATTTGAAAAATGACATTTGACATGGCACCATCCCACATGCTCGTATTTTCTTAAGCAAGTTTTCAAAATACTATTAATAGATATGTAGTTAAATGCATCTCTACGATTAGTAACCACGTGGCATATGGTCAAAAAATATATATCCACATACGTCACGTATAACACAGCGTTAAGTAGTCATTGCTTTTGCATTCACTAAATAAAAATTGATATATTGAAAAACAAAATAAATAAAGAATATTTCTCGCAGTTTGCGCGAAAGATGCATTTACTGTCCAGCAGCAAAGACTGATGATAGGAATATTATGCTTGACATTGAATCTGTCGGCCAAGGCCGGGACAGGGACTGGATCCGCTCGAGGCGTAAATTAACATAAAGTAACATAGAACAACTCCTGCGGAATACACGCATCCATTAAGGATGGGCATTCGCACCTGTCGTCGCAATAATTCCCATTTGCAACAATTGATCACTAGAAATATGCGCTATGCCAATTTCAGCCAATATGAGCAAAATAGATTCGTGTATAATTTATAATAAAAAACCTGAAGTCTGTTGCGAAGTACGTTGGTACTTTTCGTGTGTAGGAAAATAAAAAAAATAAATAAATTCAATTATTGCACGTGCGAATAAATGTTTTGCGATAAAATTCAAAATTCACTTCCCATATACATACTTAGTACACTATACAAGCCTTAGTAAAACTTTTCACAATTTTCCTCGCTGTAATCTTCAAGGCTTATCCGAAGATTGCTATCAGATTCTAGAGATTACACGTAAGGGAACAATAATAATAATCCAAACTATCGTAAATACTGATAAACAGGTTTCTCTACCTTGCAGTATATAGTATACCTACTTCAGCTTGAAAAATGTCTCGCATCATCAAGGCGAATTTAGGATGTCGCGATTTCGTACTCAACAAAGTCATTTACCACGTTATTACAATTTACAGAGATTTTTATCAGTGACGGTATCGAAGTAGCCTATAGCCATACGTGTAATATGGCAACGGCAAGTTAACAAGTTAGCATGCCCCACCCAGATTGTTACAACACGACCTTAGCTACCTCTTTGTATCTCAATCTGTCGCGCTGGTTAATCAGCATCCGTTGCACCTTTGTGCATTACGCCTTGTTGCACTAATATTCACTCCATCTCGAATGATACATACGGTATCCCATGGTAGACGTATTATGACGTCACAAAGAATTTCAATATACAAAATACACACAAGTACGCCAACGCGCAGCTGAAACTATAATTCCTAATCCTTTATGCACTCCATCCAGAATAGCATATGGAGGCACACACGTCCTCACGGTGATCGTGATTGATCTTGCTCGTTCAGTTAATATGGCAGTCACCGAGTGCGTTTCAGTTATTTACGTCCTAGTATTTCTAACTACTACGCCCCATTTGTCCGTTTTAGCTGATAGTCCGGAGAAGAATTCTTTCCGGTTTTGGCGACACAACCGGTTCTGTGTGCTTCGTTTCGCGCGCTTAATATATCTGTATATACATACCGCGTGGCATTAAGAAAGCGTCGCGACGGAAAAAAATGCATAGTAAAAAAAAACTCAATGAGTCAGCATCTATCGAACCATATAACTGCTATGGGACAATCATAATATACAATTACTATACCACAATACGTAACAATGTCATTGTTACGAAAAAAATTCATTATATTCGGGTACATGGAATTTCCATTCGATTAAAATCATTATTCTCATCGTGTTCGTATAATAAACGTTAAAATAATTATCACGGAGCTTAACTCGACTGATAATTAAATTCTTCATCCCACCTATCACGTATTCCCATCGTATCAGTTTATTCAATAATGTCGCCTTATGGGCACATTCCAAGGACTCTATATCCACGTGCTCCACATTCCTCCTAAGTGATTTTATACCATATTCGTAATAACTGTCGCTCGCATATTTCGCAGGTCGTACTTGTATTCATCGACGATAACGCGATACATACCGAATGCTCAGTATTTACTCGTATCGACGTAACGGCTATCGGTATTGTGTCTTACAGACGTAACGCAACACCCTATGATTTTCCCGACAGGTGATTCCCGCTTTATGCGGTGACCGCATTGCACAACGTATATTGTTAAGCATCGGAAGGACGACAAGTATCGATTCGTTCATGAAGCCACCCAAGGAAATAAGGTAAACTTTTTAAATGTAATAAAACACAAGGATTACACGAAGAATTACGCGATGTAACAATTACACGTTTACTTGAAAATTGCGACAGCGTGCATCGAGCATAATCGTATTTAATTATCGCTCAGAGAATTTTGCCCGAGTCAATCTAGCCTTAAAAAACTAACGAAGTTAAAGCCGAAGGCCGGTTATAGAAAATCGTAAAACAAAAGCCACAACTAAATAGCATTCGGCGTAACACTCGGTGGATAGTGTCTTTGACGTTTGGACTTTATGCAAGCTACTGTTATGATTTTGCAGTTATTCTGATATTATAGATACTGAACTTAATGTATGTAATTAACGATAACGGTAATAGCTTTCAGTGTTCAGTAGCATACTGGTATATGGAATGTAACGATAACAATCTCAAAGCAGAAGATAAGATCCATTGGGTGTAATTGGCAACCTGATGAAAAAAAAAAAAAAAAAAAAAAGTGTTAATTGAAAATGAATTTGCCCATTAAAAATGTCGTCTGACATTAAAATCACCTACCCGGCGATAAACCGTTATCAACTGATTGACCATCACCCACGCTCGATAAATTATATATTACTCACAGTACACGTTTCTACGTCGATTTACAACCGGTATGTAGTATGTACGTATCAAAAGTCACTAGATTTCCCTAGAACTGACTAGCGTCTATTACGCACAGACAGAACTATGGACTCCCAAGGCTTTCTTACGATTATACGAAATCAAGCTGTTGCGAAATACCTCGTAAAGTGCGTACGAAACAACTTTTATAAAGTCGCTTGGTTATACGCTCGCGTTTGCGGTATCGCAATTGGGCGACGCAGCGAATGGGATTTAGCCACGGGTATACGCAGTACGCTTTGATTGCTACACAAGGAACGTTATACAGTTTATGGTAAGGCATTTCCATAGAACAGTGCAGTCGCTAGGACAGTGCTAATAAACATCGTCGCTATAACCGTACGAGTAACGGACTCACCAATAAAGGCTGGACAGGATGTATAGATGTATATTGTATAAACGTAAGATAAAAGAATTAACCCATCCTATACTCACACCAAAACGTCATACAGTGACTATAGTCAATATTTATATAAAATTTAATATTTCGCCCGCAATGAAAATAGGGCTTGACAAAATGGTATAAAACAGATGCTAAGATGCACGAAGCGATACAATACTCGAACTATCCCTTACGATTAACGCATCCAGCGCGTATCACCACGGTCCGTTTAATAAATTTGACAATGTTAAGTATTTGAGGTTATCCCATCTAAGGATCGTTTACGCGACTGAATTGAAGGTACAGTAGTGCATGGAATATCCTGGGAATTTATGCCTTGTGTCGGACAGGGCGGCATCTCGAATTTTTATTGGACATCTTGGGTGCGGACTCGAGAGGCCGAACGTTACAGCGTGAAATAGACAGTTGAAGAGGCGAGGCAACGTGCGCTCTCAATTTTACGAGTAAGTGGGCTGCTGGACATTATATTTATATATCCCGATACCAATACCATCGCCTGAAGCTTATGTGTGCCTCTTTCTTGCGCCATTATAAATCCATCGATATACAACGTAGCAGATTCCTTGGGAAATCGCACTTCCAAATTCCACTTAACGGGACGATTGTAATGATATTCTCTACGGGGTGTACATGTACATATGGTATAGCATTGGACACGTGTGCGAGACACGTGGCTGACTCGGTATAACGACTTTCGCAGAAGTGTCTCGACAAACGAAAGAAGTGGCCCGAAGGGAGAAGTCGTTTCTGTCGAAAGTATCCTTGATCGCTCGTAATTTAACGTTTGAAAGCGGGTGCTGTCTTTAAGGTCGCTTTATTTTTTACCTCCAAGTACTGCGGTACCTACGCTGATGTACGGAAGAGGATTTTATTTCTGGAACATATTCTTGGTAGGTAAACGATGAGATATTCGAAGAGATCAGATTTCTTTTTTATGTGAATATTTTGTGAATTCACTTTTGCTTTATGCAAATGCGAACTCGAACGGAAGACCGATAAATCCTGTGAAGAGTATCGCTCCACGTGGAAATCAAAAAGCTCGACTCGCTCGACGACATAACTTTTTTGTATATTTTGTAAAAAAAAATTTGAAAGTTGAAACCGCACCCTCAAGTAGTCGGAAAGCATAGGTCGGCTTGGAGTCGTGAATTTCTATGGAGCGACCGGAGCATTTGTAAGGTGATTCAAAAATTTGGCACCTCTTTAACACCGACGAAATTTACGTCGAGCCTTAAACCCCGTGGCTTGGCTTTAATGCCTTTCGCTGACGTTAACGATTCGTAAATTAAAACACGCCATTTTGTTCCGGCAGTGTGGGCAGAAGAAGTTGTCCGAATGGCTGGCTAGTCGGTCCCGGCGTTCAAATCTTTTGTCGCTCCGAATGTCCCGACTTACTAACTTTTTGTCCCTTGAATGTTACACGTGTGACACTTACACGTCACGCCCACGTGTATAAAAAAAATAACATGAAAGTTACAAATTATTAAAATTATAGACGATAAAATTCTTAAGGATCGTTCGAAAGGTAAAAGCGGTTTTTAAAATTCCCGCGCTATTCAAGTATCCCCACAAGAGAGTCTACAGTATATCTACATATCTTGAGAGGACTGTGGTTCGTCTAAAAAAAAACTTACCAATCATTTTTACCCGGCATCGCTTCGACTGACAAGAAGCAAATGACTTAAAAAGAAATCACCCGCAATTCTCTGGTTATCGACCGCGATGGCTACTGGCGATGGCTGTCGAACCGATAATCGCCCATTGGATATCCGTAAATCTAGATTTACCGGCAATATCGCGTCAGGCATACAGTACCTTCTTTCTTGATGTTGTCCAGCCTAAGCAATTCCGCAGTTGCGGAGTATCGTGTACCTTCGCAGTTAGACTGATATTTGTACGATCGGTTGTATGAGCCACGTACGCTCAATGAAGAAAGTCACGGGACACATAAATACTATTAACTGTTCTTCGCATAAACTTCGAAGTAATTTTCGAAATTTTTAATACGACCTCCACATTACATACGAAATTCTCAAAATTACGATTCGCAAAGTTACAAGTATGAAAGACAACCAATAGCAGCGTGAACAATGACTTTTTGCAATGACTGTATCTACACGCAAGACAGCGATAACCGATAATGAAAGGCAGCAATATACTATGCACACATGCAGTTCTATACTGTCATACAAATATCCATGTGCATTTGCATTTTATTTCGATAAACAAATATGCCTCATTACAATTAGTCACTACGCCACTGCAGTTGCGTAACTTCAATGAACATCCCATACGTATATATAAAGTTCAAGGTAATCAAAAATTTCTTACGAATATCCTGAATACAAGCTACACCCAAGTGCATTGTCCTCAATGCACTCGCATTCCGCATAAAGATACTTAAACCAAATTGCCCATGGTGCATCGGTATCCCGGTGCATCTTAATGCCCGACTTCCGGTTTTCAGCCGCGAGGCGTCCGAACGTTCAATGATTTCACTGTAAATATAGCCCACTTATATCTTTCACATATAAGATATACCTATACCCTATATACGGATGCATCACTCAGTATATGGATACACGCTGCAATACCTTGCACCGTCCCCACCCCCCCCCCCTCTCTCTTTAATACTATATATACACGTACACCGCATACCATACAGTACGTATGTCACCAGGCACACATAACAAACATGGAAACCTTTGCCCGCGCAATCGCGCGATCCGAAGAAATACAATCCGTGACGTCCATATATTTGAGCGCATCGCGCCGCGCCTTCGCAAGCGACATTCATTTATTTCGGGCGCCGACTTTAAATCCATCGGAACAATTAAGCGGCCGCGCGGCCGTTCGAGCCGAGTCGCGCGGGTAAACGTGTTTCGTCTGTCGCGTGGGCGTCTTTCGAAACTTACTGTGCGTCTTCTAGCACTCCGTCTCGACTTACACGATTCGTACCGGTAAGCGAGGCCATTCGCATTGGCGCATGCGTCGATGCAAAAAGCGATAGACTCAAAAATCGATGCCCTATAAACACGATTGGAATCGTCCACGTGCGCGATTCCAGTCGCTATAACGTTGCGCTAAGTACTAATTGCCATTAGGGGTACCGTCTTATAATGTCCCGAGACTATCGCCTAACTTAATGCCCACGCTTTAGACCATTTCACATAGAGAATGTGTATGTGTATATATATATGTATATATAATAATGTTAAGAAGAGAACTGAGAAGAGGTGAATAAACTATTGTGCTAATAGTCGGTTACTATACTAACCGACTATTACATATATTATATACATAGTATACTATGGTATAGGAATGTACATTTCGAGTATATCGATTTTATTATTTCGTTCGAACATTGTTTCCGTTTTATTTGAACTGTGGACATTTAATTGATCTTTATGTAACTGATTTCGAAAGTATTACAGTCATCTGTGAAAACAGTCGATTAGTGCTTTTTCATTCTTATTATACAAATTTTATATCATGTACCGAGAATCAGCAGGTGCTAAATATTAGGTCGAAAAAATGTAATCTTAATGACAGCTTAAAACTCCCTAGTAACTTTTACCTATATTTAAATATAGGTCGTATTGCTTCTGAGCGAAATTCAATTATAACTTTGGAATTTTTCTTATCAGATACTGAATCGATTTTATTTCTAGCTACACTTCAACTAGATGTCCTGATATTATAGACCAATGAATACTGCCGTACAACAATAGGCGCGGATACGCTACAAATCTTCAAGCAATATATACATATATATGCAAACATACACATACGCCTGAATAGAGTCGGTAAATTTCCCAATGAATATTTTGATTAAAAGTTGCCATACTCCAAAAACCGAAACCCATTGTAGACTGAATTTTAAATTGATTCCAAAATGCAATTTGCATCTCGTATCAAATTAATGTCCTGCATTCGCTAGCGGATCCATTTTGCGCGAGCGATGAGGCATTAAATTCAAGCGGATGCTAAATATGCTGATTCGACGCTGCAGGTGGTGGTTGGTGATGTCGGTGGTGGCAGTTTTGATGCTGTTGCTACAGCAGCATCAGGGCCAACGACCGATTTCGGTGGACAACATTCTCGTGCAGCTTGCGCAAAATCGAGGCTCAACTTTTTCGACGTAGATGTAATCGATTCGTCGCAGTTACGAGCGGGTCATGCATATTTATTGGCCTCATCGGTTAACATTGCGCGCAAATACCTCGCAACGTACGTTTGGTATATCGCAGAGAAATTTCGAACAATATACAAGACCAGCTTTCGAGTCCCAACCGTTGAAACAATCGGCAGTTCTGCGCCAGCTAAGTTACATGCAGATCCAAGGCTACGAGTATATACCATAGAAATACATTAAGTCAAGTCCCGTACGCACCGAAACGATTGATCAATTTCCAAGTAACAAGAATCCTACAAACTTAATGGACTCGTGTCTTCCCATGGGACATTAAAAAAAAAAGAAGTATATGATCTCCACGTACCAAGAAAGAAATATGCCATGAGCTTGTCAATCTACTCATCCGATAGCTATTGATGCTAATGCCAAGATATCTCGCATGAGATAAACAATTCCTCGGGAATCGGTATGCCGGTCATTTCTTTTTTTGCGTTATGTTGGTACGACTGGTTTACGAACGCTAGCCGGACATATTCATTCTTTTTTCTTTTCGTGTATCGATGCCCAGCGCGTGCGCCAACAATTCAAAGGGGGTTAACGGACACGCCACACCCTTGGTAGGATTGTAAACGATTATTAATGTTTTCCCAATGTTGAACCCTGACCCACGTACGAGATGGCTTCTTGAAATAACCACACATTGACAATGACGTCTCACCGCAGGGGGGAAGCTAACCTATGACCTAACCTCCATAAGCAGCATCACGAGTCCGAATGAAAGGACGATACTCGGCCTGATCGTTTATCGTGACTTTTCTTAATTAGCCCAACATTATGGACGGATGAATACGAGCACCGGTTGTGTTTCGGTGCTCCATACTAATTTGCGTAACACGGTGCTGCATAAAGTTGGCCGCAGTCGGAGATACAAGATAGCCGGACTCTTTCCTCTCGTCGGTACTACAGTCCTCGCTACGGAAACTTTACGGCCAATTTATACCCGGGCGGATTTCCCTGCGGCTGTGCAGCTGCTCCAGCATCGGTGTACAGGAACTCGTGTGCACTTTGTCATTCCGAAATAAACCCTTGCGAGCGTAAGGATAATAGAGATAAGAAACAGCCTGGTAAAGTATACATTATATAACGACCAATCGTCAACGTAGGTGGCGCCACGGTCGAACCAACAAATGATGCAAACGGTAAACTGTAAGTGGACAAGAATTTTTTTACGACATCACGGTATCATTGAGAACTCGAATGAAAGTCATTCGACCAGTATCTTAATGATTTGATTTTGATTACGATCCCATAAATTTTTCTTATCCCCGCGCAACTAATCGGCGAGTTACATTCAAGCGCGAATTTTTTATACGCAGCCAACTTCAGATACATCGCGATACTATTTTACGATACACATAAGGTAAAAGTTTTAATATCTTTTTCTTATCAATATCGTGATAATACCCAACAGCAATGACACCTATGTCCATTAATGATTCCCTTAACTTTTATCTCGTACCTATCGCTTTTCCCTGATGATTACAGGTTTCTACGTATAATGTAGCCACGCAACATAAAGCACAGCTGCAATGACAGAGCTTCTGGTCACGTAACGACACCAAGTCAGAGCATATACAGAAGGACAGTTAATGACATCGATGATAACTATCACTCACCATGAAAACCATGAACCTTGATTGCAGGTCGGCACTCCCGATGTAAGTCAGCGTTTCCAGCCAGCGTCGACGCGTTGATACTTCTTGCTTCCTTTCTCCTATCAGATCGTTTACCGATAATTATTTCACTGCACGCCACGAAATCAATCGTTTCGCCTATTTGATAGATCCTGCTGGCGCACGATAGCTATCGACAATCAAAGTCTCTGAGGTACAGTCGTAGCCTCGAAGATCAGGATCAGAGAGGGTCCGATGGATATGGTATACTGACAATCCGGAATCCGTAATCCGGAATCGCGGCACTGATCTCAAAAACGAGCAATAATCATTCTCAGAGTCACTGTCACTGAATCGCAATAGCGATAGCTTACGGCGTGAATTTCACCTACGAATTATCTAACTAGTTGTAAGTAACCCATTAATTATTTAGCCTTTAGTGATAGGTACTGGCTGTCTACTGGCCTCCTGATTCCTATACTGGCATGAATACTGGCCCGTTCGTCTGAGGTCACCTGCAACAGAAAAGACAGACAAAATTTTACTCCAAATCGCTCAATTGTATTTGGAACTGCAAATCTTTAGAGCGAAACAATCTCTGTTGGTGCGAATGGAAATGTTTTAGCGAAATTTTTACTTTTTCATCCTGTCTGATGTACCTGCTATGGGTACCCTTAGTATAGATACCTTTAACGTACAGATCAAGCAGTCGCTCTTCTAATGGTTCTCACGCGATGACGTACGTGTTTTTAATATACGTTAGATTTTAATGCAGACTATATCAATTAAACAGATACAGTAGATAAGGAATGTTGGATCTATAGACAGCTGGATGGGAGTGTACGTTTCTGAACACATCTTGGAGTATCTAGACTGAGTAATACGGATACGAGGTACAGTGAAAGAGACCAGCGAAAGAAGTTGTTGAAGGATCGATGAGATCCTTTTGAGATCCTGAGATCGGTTTGTGACAAGACAAAAGTTTATATAAATAATTAATTGTTCTGAAAATATTTATAAAAAAAACACGAAATCAAAAATGCATTTTTTTACTTTTCAAGACGAGCTGCTAATGTGGCTGATAGCGATACATCGTTAATCAATTATACATTAGCAGCTCGTAAGGAGAAAATGGGGGAAAAAATGATTACATTTAATAATAATCGCAATGGTATAATTTTACAAAACACAGCCAACTTAAATGGATCCCATTGCGCAGCCGGTCTTTATTTAACTCATTCGAACGGTCATGCTATACTCGATTAGCGCTAATAGCCAGGTAAATGGAATCGTGCATTGCTCGAAGCCAGTTTATTAGTGAGTATATCTATATACGATACCTACATAGGTTACTATTCACTTCCGTAGCCTGATTGTGTGATCACCCATACTTCCAGATCCTGATCTCGATCAGTTCCATATCAATGAACTTTAACTGTACTGTATACCTATACGTCCGAGAGATAATAGTTCGATGATCCTGGCACACATAATGGGCGTAGTAGGTACCGATAGACCCACTTTTGGGAAATCGGTATATTAAATCCGGTACCACTCACTTTCAAAACCAATCACTTTCAAACGTGACACACGTTACAAACGTAAAGAAAAAAAAAAATATTACTAATTATACCGAACGAGTCCACCTACATAACGCATAACGGGCGCCGACTGGATACCCATATCAGTAACCGTTCCCGATATCTCCTGCAGTTGGCAGCATTAACAATGCCGCGAGACCGGGTCTAGAGATCTGCGTGTGCATACAGTCAACATTGCCAATAGGGAATGTAACTGAGCGACAGGAAACGGAATTGAAAATTATTGATTTTCCTCAAGAAATGTCACTCGAAAATTTATAAAAATTTTACTTATTTCAGAAAAATAAGAAAAAATACAAAAATCACTTCAACACGTACGAATCACGAGTTACAGCGAATCGAGTATTGGTCACTAATTTGTGTCATGATGTATAGAACTGACATCAAGACTCAATCGAATTAAACGTAAGTTTCCATAAAACGACACTTTACATAGATTCTCCCATAAATCTATAATAGTAAAACCATATAAATAAATAATACAATATTTCGCATTTCCCATTGTCCATTGCATGAAGCGAGTTCTGACAACGCAGCGGCACAAAATCGATTGGACTCTGTTATCACATGCTAATGGAACTGTTCCATTTACCTGTAGTACAATTATTACGTAATGCCCGTACCCATTAACCGAGCCGAACGGTCGCGAAAGTCATTCATCAATAAACCGTTGAATTCTTGCAAATTGAACGTATACCTATATGTATATGCCTTACATACAATAAGCCTACGTAAGAACATTAAAACAGTGTTACTAGGCCAGTATATTATTACTGTATATGCACAAAGGAATTCGCCATCTCGCCATTAAATATTTCAAAGGGCAAATTGGAGTCTCGACTGAAGACTCTGAACTATCACTGACTAATTGTATCTTCGTAAGAATACGTCGTTGAGCAATGACGACCTAGCCATTTCGGTTCATTACTTAGCTTGTCCCTAAGCAGGCGACCGAACAACTTCACTCTGATCTTGCATTGCGGCCGACTCCAGTTCCACCCGGTAAGACTCATAACTCGACGAGCCTAACGACCATATGGCCTTTAATGAGCAAGCTTATACAGCTCGTAGAAACTTTCTTCTGAACGATGGCTAAAATCTAAGTAGAATTTAACGTGCTCCTACAACCTTATAAGTGAACCCAGTATGACTTCTGTTCCCGAAGATCTGACCTATCAGTCTCAACTACATAACTGATCATGCGTAATATCGACACTCGGCAGTTAATTGAAATATTCAAATTATTCAATGCATTCATAGAAATAACAAGCAAATATCGGCATACGCTATAACGATACGCTTATCGAATAAATACTTTTGCGTTTATACAATCACTCAATATCCACGTAGGTACGACGCATGCGTACTCCTTCAAGATATTATAATCATATAGTTTTTTTCTTCAGCTTCACATGTGGAAACACAATTTTTCTCTATAATATTGAAAAGATGGTCGTTTTTTTAACAGGTAAAATATTACCTTTTGAAACGACATTCTGTCGGATCTTCATTTCTAATTATGGTCTCATACGTGATAAGCGGAGACCAGGTTAACTTGGTTAATATACATATATACATATACATATATAGGATAAACTTAATGTTACCTATATAATCATAGGTTTAGCTGCGGCTGCACCAATATATCTGTATCGCAGTATACGTTTCTAACTTGTGCCTGGGTTTATACCTGCACCTATAACCACACAGTGTACGTTCTATAGGTTTATGAATGGAAGCTGCACGCGTGCGCCAGGACTGGAAAGGTCCAAAGCGCAACGTCCACAACGTCCTCAACCCGGCAGCGAAAGTGACCTGAACTAGTTGTTCCACGCAGACTGGTGCACCGACTATAACTGTACACGTGTGTCCCATTACAGGTTAGAATTGTTTCACGATAATTGGACAATGTGAAAAATGCTTTGAAGCAGTGGTACGAGTGGGCGAGTGAGGGGCGGGAGGCAGGTGGAGGCGACTGCCTGTACAGTATACATGTATATACGTATAAGGCGGAAGTATTAAAAAAAAAAATAAAATAAAATAAAAGACAAGTTATAGAAAGATGGAAAGTTATTGAAGGGGGGACTTTGTGAGAATAATTGATTTCCTGTGTATAATAGATAACGAATCGAAAAATATTTAGCGCTATAGCAAAGTGTGCCTTTGATAAATGCGATTAGGATGCACTAATAGCTATGATATATCGAGACTGCATTGTACATAGGTGCGTCGAGATACTCAGGTTAAAGAAATGATTAAAATTAAAAATAATTATTTTGTTAATGAAATTCATAAAAAGTATCCGTTAATTGCTGCACATAGAATAAGTCAAAAATATTTTTATCAATGTTACAATTCAAAATTTTTTTCAAGAGCTCGATCGATATTTCAGATTTCAAGTATACGTGAAACATAAGGAAACAGTGGACTACTCCATTCCGCTTACCAAGAGACAAGGCTGGTACCAACTGGATGCACTTTTTGCAATGCAACCAAACCAGTAGCAGCAGTGTCACGCGGAATCTGCATACCGACCGGTTATACAACCGGCAGAGATAATTGTATTGTACAGAGGCTGCATAGATAATGATCAGTGTATAAATCAGCAGGATCCGCGTGAGAACTTGGATATTATTAACGGGGCATTACCGTATTCGACCTTCCCAAGACTCCAGTATCAAGTTGAACAGTGATAAAGGAAGCTACTACTATGCGCATCGAAAATTCTACGAAGATTTATGTAACTCGAGTATCATATGCACAGGTGTAGATTAGAGTCCAATACACATACAGATATATTTGCAGAAGCCAAAGCAAACGTACGTTAGGAACTTGCCTCGCAAAATCCAATAGTAGATATTTGACATTAATTTGAAATACGTCTACCGTAGATTTAATCTCGAAATTTCGAAATACGTGTACGGGAAAGGCATTCACCGTGCAGCAGCGACAACCGTTCGGACACGTGGTGCACTTAGAGACATACGTTTGTCCAGGTAATTGGCAACACAACCTTCGCACCTCGGACTATTCTCTTGCTGATATAGTTATATGCTCTACTACCTACAGTACTTGTTATATTATATATTATTCCATGCACCCACGTACTTGGGTGCCAACACGCGACGCTAGACAGCTGACCATAATGCAACGACTACGAGTCGGTTCGATACGTTATAAAGTTGAATTTCCTACAATAAGCTTGTAACTTAAGATTTTATCGGTACTTGCGAAAGGGTGAAAATTAATAGATTTAACTTCCCCGTTACACGAGGTTACATTGACCGTTGGGAAATGTCATTAAATATGAAATATTGACTCCGCTATAAATAACCCTGATAATATCCAAAAAAAATTACAAAAACCGAATTAAAATGATATTTAAAAAATGTATAAATTACAAAAAATTTTTCGTGCAACGATTCGGAAAAATTATGAAAACAAATGTTACGCCACGTGGATTTGGTGCTGCCTGCGATAGATTGAAAATTGATAAACCGAAGAGTGAACTGGCCCTGAGCCAAAGGGCCATAAACATGAAGTCTAACTGAAGCAGTGTCAGGAATTGCTGGCTGCTACGATTAAGGAGATTCGTCGAGTCAGCAAAAGCCGATAGAGACTCTGCGACGGTCCTCGACTCCTGTTACACCTGCTCCTGTATTTCTGCGACCTGGTTGATGGTAACAGCGCAGGTACACCTGGTGGATCGTAGACTGGTCACGTTCGCAACCAGTAAAAGAAATGTTTACACGAGTGGCTTACGTGTAAACTAAGGCAAGAGGCAAATAGGTTAAAGGCCCTAATGAATCAAACTACACGAGACCGAGTAATCGCTGGTTTCGCCTCATCGCCGTGATAATATTCCACGTATATATGTGAATAGCCGATGATGATTTTATCCTTCCAATTTTCATAGCTAATTGATATACGGCACATAGCTGAACGTATAACGATAATTGTACAAGTAGTAGAACGCTAGATCGGCAAGAAAAAAGAAAAAGTGTCACCGATCGAAACATCGATTACGACGATTACGTATAGTTAAAGGATGGATGGCATTTATGACGGATCGTTCGATCGTATTAATGATATATCTTTAACGCGATCTTTATCCCTCACGGCGAAATCTTATGAATCGCATTATTCTCGATTATTAACAATTACTTGTAAATTACTGTTATTCCCACAAATCGTTCTTTAACTCCATAAGGATTACCTGCCGATCCTCACTCTAAGTAAACACACTTACTACGTAGACCATGCTACGGACTGAATTAATTTCTTATGGTGTCTGGTATATCTATATCGGTAACGTTATATGAATTCCTTAGAAATTTAATTTTTTAAATAAAACATAAACGGACGGTGATTTGATATTTTTCCTAATTTCTCAATCCCTCCAATTAAAATAAAAATATTTTCTTGACTCCAATCCGAATAATCCAAACTATGATATAATGTATTCGGAAGGTATACACGTATCCCACAGCTAGCTAAATTATGTATTCGTTTAAGGAGCGTCTGTTGCATCGTTAACCCGCTCGGGAGTAATTGGGACCGAGAACATAATAGAAACGAGCCTTTCTAAACGACCTTAGTGTTATTCGTCGTATCGCAGTGTGCCTTTAATAAAGTGTATTATAAACGAATTAGGCCACAATAGACACTTGATTTACGGTGTCCTCGATCGCAATATTTTCATTCCACGAAGCAAATTCGAAGGCTGAGAAGCGACGGTGTATTCCGTCGCACAGTGCCGTGATGACACACGAGTCAAAGATCTCTAGCATTTAGAAACAAAAAAGAAATATATGAAACGAAATAATATATTTATATATATGCAAATATACCATAGATATTGAGGAATCGCAAAAAAAGAAGTAATAATGAAAGAAAATAAACGTCCGAGCAGAAAGTTATTAATGTTATTTACTGTATATCCACGTGTAAAGCCTTCGACCTACCAGCCACATAATTTGTCGACACATAAGATGTACAAAATATTTCCGTTCGTTCCGGTGATAAAAAAAACAACCATAAAAGAAAAAAAATTAACTAAGCTGTTTTCATGTTACCGGAAGGCTTGATAAAGAATTTCGCGTGCTCCACAGTCCGCCTTGGTGTATCAATCTCCCACCATTGGCCATTAACATATTTACAAGCTTAACGAATCCTTATTAGCCATAACGGTACACTTGAAATATACCAGTAGCACCAGTAGCGCCAATAGCATTAAGCCTCTGCCTATGCGAATCATTGATGTAAATTAAGGAAAAAAAAATCTTTGAAATCAAAATTTTCATTTTTTTTATTCACCACGACAACTCGAAAAAATCTATCCCAACGTCTGTCTCTGCAGAGGTATATCTCCTACGCGTAAAATAATGTTCGCGATATATACCTATGTAGAGTTAACAGGTAACAAAACACTAACTAAAAATTGACATCGCGTCCGCTATAATTACGTGAATACTGACTTCCTTCAAACAATTGAAAATCGCCTCAGGAAATAATATTTGCATATTCTCCTATACCGTCCACTTTTTTTTTACCGATCCCGTAACTGCATTTGAAAAGTATCACGTTACTCCCAGAGCGCTCTCGTTTTACCCACGCCGCCTGCGTACGACCAAGGTCGTTGCGTTAGACGCAGGCAGTTACAGCGTTGCGCAATTCTCCCTTGAGGCGCGTCGAGAAAATGAAAACTGCTTCCGTTTGGATTTATCATATCGTACCGAACGAGATGGCATACAAACAAAAATTATTACGAAACGCGCTTGTTAATAAACTGCGCATGATATGTATGCACAATATACACGTATATATCTAGCACACGCGAGGCTCCATGATGACACCACGACGCAGTGTGACCCAGGAAACGATCATCATGCTCTCTAATACGATAAATAGATAAACGCCAGTCGGGCCAACTATGGGGCTTAGGGGAGAAACTATATATTGTATAGTTTAGTGATCTCAATTGCGTTGAGTAGCTCGAGTTTACTGAAGAAGATACAGCCACATACTGGTATACATATGGATAGATGTAAAATGAAAATTTTCAATAAAATAAATAAATATAACTTGATACCCATGAAAGAGTCGAGAAACGTACTGATAAAAAAAAATCGTTAACAGCAAGTCGGCACCAAAGGGCCCGATGACGATGTTGTACGAAAGCGTCAAGATCGACGATATGAAAAAAGCAGTAAAGACACCTGCGACTCCCGACTACAAAGAATCGTTGCAAAATCCTGAGTTCAACGAACAATCGACACTGTGAACAAAGCCCTCATTAACGAATTACGACACGAAACCGTACAATCGGTCAGCCGATTAATTGACCAATGGCATGACGCTTTTGTTGTGCAACGGCTTTTGGTTATGCGTTATACTCTCCGTATGCCTGTTTGACGTGTAATACTCGCCTTACTCGTGTCTCGAGGCGTCTTTATATCTCCTGTACGATCCTTCTCGAAGCCCAGGTATATGGCCAGGCAGACATACACGGTTAACGAGTATTCTTCAGCTTATAAAGACTCGCGTTAGAAATAAATTAGTTAAGACTCGACAAACGTTCGTGCGTAAAGGTGAACGTAATGTAAAATGGAATGACTCGAAATAGCGTCAGGTATAAGAAGGACGTACGGCGACCGGAGGAATCGTGATAGGGTGTGTAGATATACTGGAACCGGGGGATATAGAAATAATATGTATATATGTATATGTATATATATATATTTATACCGAGTTAGCATATACAGACGGAAATCTATATATATGTCGTGTGGCACGCCTCGAAGTTGCGTATGCAGAAATTGTTATTGCCAGACGATGTGCCTAACGCTGCAGAAACGTCGCGCCATAAAAGCGAAAGGGTTCCTTCGGAGTTGGTCGAGGAGAAAACATATTTTTATTTAGAAGAGAGAACTGGCTGCAATCAATCGCCTTCTAAGCTGTGTCGTTCGTATAAGACGTATCTATGGATAGCCGAGCCCATCATTCGCGCATCCAAATTCTTTGTACGACAGAGATTTAAATTATTTGCAAAAATATACGTTAAACTTAAGACTGAGCTGGTGCTTTCAATTGAAATGATACGTTACAATGGAATATTAGATTCGACAGTTTTCAATAGAAATAATTGATTGCTCAGAATCGCTTTACGAAATTGCAATGGAATAGCGCGAGAGTGAAAATGACAAATTTGACAACGTCAAGCGAAACGTGTCTATTGTCGATACCCGATGCAACAGGCCGTTTCACTTTTTCATTTTGAAAGAGTCAATATTTTAAGATTCGAACAGATCGATTGACAATTGTTCGATGAACCATCCCCGCGATCACTACAGTATACATATATACACAATTGAATTTTGTGCTAGTAATATGTATTGTATATAGTAGTAAAATTATGATCTATTATTAAATATATACATATATATGTAATTTTACAGTAGGAAGAACTTGGTAACGGCTTACGTAATCGAGTCATACTTATTTTAATATCGAAGACATTCCATACCCCCCCAGTTCACCCAGACAACCCTCTTCCGAGGGTGAGTGGGACGGTCTCTCTCTCCTGGTATTGAACGGTAGCCGTCAGCGCGCGATCCCATTAGCTCGCATTGTATGCTAATGAGCGGTTGTCGCGTGTGATCCGAGCTTATATCGCATTATACCGTTTGCCAGGGGTTCTCAAGCAAATCGTATATTTTTGCGAACCAAATAATCCCACGTAGCGCATATCCGTTGGACGCGATACGATATTACGGGGATATGAAGCTTTCGAACGAGGAGGACGTGCCGAGCGTGGACGAAAAACAACGATAAGCATAAATACATATATACGTAGACATTGCAGATCCGCTTCAAGGCGTCGCGTGTTAAGTAGAACTTATCCGCCTGCTACGAGCGCTCGATGCTGATTAATTACTTAATTATTATGCTACTCTTTCGCACGCCGACACTTAGCGTATATCGTTCTTTCGACGAGTGTCCAAGGAAAAACACCGAATACCAGTTTCCACGGGGACACAAAGCGCGTTAAAAGTATTTTTCATAAAGATGTGTATTTGTCATTTTTCCTCGTAACGAAACCACCTGAATCAGAGTTAACAACGAATTTCTGATGTTTTACCTACTGGCGACGTTGCCGAGTCTCGATTAAAGAAATGTTACGGAATTTCGCACAACAGACTGGATGTACGTAGCATAAAGTTTGCTTCGAGATATAATAGTCGCCTGCTGATAGATTCTTGTCTGATACCACGAAAACTTTGTTGATGTTCGACAATCGAAGAAACTTTTTTTTTCATAATTGACATATTTTATTGCACTCGTGTTCAATGATGCTTGACGAGCGAGCCCGGTGACGCAATGAAAATAAAAAACACGCAATCACCGTCATCCATCTACCATTCGAACTTTATGTATAGTTATTCTAATAAGCAGTCGGGGATGTGCGTCGTCCGAATCCTTCAGCCACTTAACGAATTCTGCGTTGATTGAATTTAGGTAAACAGCGGCGCCACTTAAAATTCTGGAATTTCTAAGCGCCCCGGGGCCATCGCGAGACTTTCTTACCACATCCGGTGGCATCTGGGCGTGGTCCTCAGTAACATTCTCTCGATTACCTCAATCTCCGAAACTCTGACTAAGCATACGCGATGCCAATACCCAAAAAATCTGGTAAAAAAAAATACGAATAACATCCCGATCCCCGAAACCGAGCTTAATATCCTAAATTTTCACCCTAATCGCTATATTAGACAGTGATCACAGTGCGCACACAGAACCGACCTTAACTTCCTTGTTCGACCGATATTAAATCATTAGCAACATTCGCACAAATCCACTGGAGTGAAAAAGAAAAAGAAAGACAGTAGAAAAAAAAATTGAAAAAAAAGGAACTCGCTGTAATTTACCTACATTCCCTTCACCGGCTATTGACTAAGACACGGTGGAAGGGAGCATGAGGACTAAAGAGAAAGAGACAAAGAAAAAAAAAAAAATAGAAACGACAAGAAAAGAAAAGGAAAAAAAAGGATTTACTCGCGTGTATAACGGACTCACAAACTAAGCTGTAACTCAGATGAAAAGTATCGCGGAAAGATTTAATTTCTACAGAAACCGGATTCACGCGCTGCCCGCATAGTCGACCGCATTTGCGCGAGTCGATTGCGGCGCGACATTATTGTGATCGATACGGAATCGCGACAAGCTCACTTCGTTGGTAAGTAGTTACGTTCTTAAAAAGAAATCAGCCAACGTGCCAGGATATACCTATAGGGTGCGGAGATAAATGTAAGAGCCTTATATCTATATATATCTGTACACCTATTCAATTCATATCAATTTTCAACGATAAATAACAAGCAGATAATAAACACTATATATAACATAATCGAATATCCAATAAATCTACCATATGAGAAAATTAATATGGGAGGTTCTCAAAGTGATTGGATCTTTAGTACAGGAAGTAACTACCGCTAATTATCGATTACGAGTATTCGTCAAGTACAAGCCAGCCGCGAGAAACGATCATTTCAATAGTATAGACATTTTCAGTATACCCCTATGATAGTTCACAGCTACATAAATACTTATCACTACTGATACACTAGTAAAGATCGCACCAACGTGCAAATAGCACAGGACGTAATCGCAATATCCCAGTAGTGCGGTTGCAGCCTCCAAGTAATTAGCAGACATTAAATCCTATATCTAACGTACGTACGTAATGTTTCGCATAATGCCAAGCTGGCCATTTTCCCCGAAGTCAATAAATGATAAGAAATGGCCAAACGATTTAGAAGTACCCACGGGCACCCAGCACAATATCTTTCAATGGTACCGTAATCCCTACCTATATTATGAATATGGATATGTGCACTTTGAATGTACGAATACAGGTTGCGTCATTAACGTGTTATCAACATATTATCGGCAAATCCCGTGCACTTGAATGTACGTACGTATATGTGCGCGTACGTGGAATGACTTCGTAAAGAAGAAATCTTCGTCCGGCAGGTTCAAATGTAATTAAATATATGTGTATGTGTATACATATATATATTCCTATATATACTATACAATATACATACGTATACAGTTTTTAATCGTATCCCTCTATCAGAAGCTACTAAGACGAGACCGGGAGACCTTCTAGGCGTTGTCACGTAGGTCCCTAAGCTCGATACAACCTATGTCGACATAATTATGCTACGCGCCGTCAGGTAGATGAAGCGATACGATGGGAGACCGTTTAAGCGCCTTTAGGAGCATAAATAATCCTATTAAACGTGTCACTGGCTCTGTCAACAATCTGACAGCCAACAAGATAGAAGGCGACCTGAAGGAAGGAGTGGGTAGCTATCCTATATAGCGTACCATACGCATATGAATCCACTGTCGCGCGTTTCATTCAATGTCAGAAGTTCACAAGAGTTATTTCACTCTACGATAACTAACCCTTACCTCCTTACGTGCTGAAGGTATCGATTCTTAAAAAAACACTAATGATCGCGAGATCGCCGCAAGCTTCCCTAAAATTTTTTTTCTTCAAATATATTACGCTAATAATTATTTAGAAAGATGAAAAAAAATTTTTTTTAATGAAGAATATTTTTATCCGTTTAAAAACGCGCAATTTACCCATATGCGCTACTTGAGGGTGTCAAAAAATAACAGTGCGGAATAAGGGCTAACAGTGATTAGAATATGCTTAGACTGTAAGGAGATACAATTGTTCATGTAGTCGCTAGGACGATTATGCAATTTGATTGAAGATAAAAATTTTGCGACACGTTGAGCATGTTCATAATTTTCGGATATACCAGAAAGATTCTGGATTATTCGAAATGGGTGCACCTGTTGCTTTCAAAATGTATGCCACTATACCGTATACAGGCTCGTCCATTTTGCAACGAGACCATTGCGCGACGTGCCAACTCGTATCCGTGGAAGTCACCGTGAAATTTCAGTTAAGCCAAAATAGCACGAGGCGTCTCTGCCGAATTTTAAATCAGAAATGTTACACAAGAATTTACGTTAAATCGGAGCGCTACCGAAAACAGCGTGTTTATCGAATCCATAAGAACGTTCCTAAAAGCGACAACTAGATACACCCGGTGAATAATTAATGAATTGTTGAAACGAAAATTTCCGCATGAGAAGACAAAATGGCTCGAGAACACTTTGAATTCCGTTGGCCATACTTGCCGTGTCACGAGGACAGCCCTGGGTTTCGTATTTTCGTATCGGACACAGATAATATGCAAAAGACAAAAATCACGACGGTATGCGAATCTGAGAAATTCTGTATCATTTCAAGGCGGACAAAAGGACAAAAAAATATATGCGCATAAGAACAACACCGATGAACCGAAAGCGGATAAAATTATACTCCTAGATACTATATTGTAATGTATGCTAAGAGAGAAAAAAAAGTTTCTTAAAAATCTGCCGAATTGTCACCACTTTTTTTTTTTCTTAGAAAAAACAAAAACATTCGACGACTCCTGAGAGACTACGTTATAAAGTATGCAGCGTTCGGTTAAGGTTGAAGTATGATTTCTTTGAAGCGCAAACTATATACACAGTGGTGCACTGCACGCATATAGATACACCGAGAGAACATAGAAAATTCTACCTTTTATAGCAACATCAGAAAGGTCCGATTCACGGCGCAGCAGTAAAATATATCACGTCCCAGTGAAATGCGCCATGCAGCAGCGAAATTTATGGGGAAGTAAGATTTGTACGGCGCGCGGGAAGCAGGTAGTGATGCCGCGACCATCCATCAGCGTATAATGCCATATAATCCTAAGATTTCCTTCGAGGAAAAACATTTTAATTGTATGCAAACCAGAACTAATCTAAAACCATCGTCCCGCCGGCGACATGGCTGCTTTTGTCTTACGCCACGAAGACCGATGGAATAAGAGATAAGAGGACGATTCAGGAGTGATTTGTGTTGGCAATCTTCGGCTACCTAGAGACACACATTTTTCTTATGCAGCCACAGCAGTGGACCTGAGACACTTGCAGCTACAGTCCGCACCTGTTACCTCTTCGCCTCAATAATGCGTTAAGAATATTCTCAATTAAAACAATGAACTTGACTCGCTGTGCGATTATCGATCCTAAGCGTAACGGAAAAGCTTCCTTAAAATGGACCAGCGCTACCATCGCGTTGCTGCATTACTGGCTGGTATCTCAGGTGTGACTTTCATATCTGCCATGGAGTAAAAGTCAATGCTCGACTTCTTGGTACGTGAGGCATACAAACCTAAGACTCGTGTATTAAGAATTGAACGTCGCTACGATAAGAGACAGTAATTTCATTTGAAAAACAGTTACACACACAGCAATCCCAAATATTTTGATTTACCTCGTAATAAAGTCCTTTCCATAGACAGATGACGTGTTTCTAGAGTGTGCAGTCATCAAAGCCCCGATTCGGTTCGTTGAGAAGAAAAAAGAATTAAAGGACAAAACTAGATCAAAGTAGAAAATTTGTTGACTCAATATAGACCTACATAGGTAGCTGCATTACCAGACACAATGCTGAACACTTTATTTTTATTTGACATAATGAATATGCAAGTTAGAGCAGGACTGGGTGTCTTAATTTTACCAGTGGGATTTTGCCAATTGCTAAAAAAAAATTGTGGGTTAATTCGAGGTAGAGGCAGATAAGTACTCTAATCTCTAAGGAACTAAACTAACGAGTAATGTAAGAAACCTGTTTAAATATTCACAAATGAAGTCGACGGCTCGATTAACAGTATTTTTCACATGATCCATAAATTCTCGTGTATGCCTCGCGGAAGCTTTGTCGCAAATTACAACGATGACATCCGTCATAAATTTCACAATTATACGAACTCAGTGATCCCGTACACCATACGGCGTCCCTTCCAAATATAATGAGCAATACCAAAAAAACAGGCTTCCCTTCTTAACCCCGTAAACACACTGCAGCCTGCCATTAAATTAGACCATTAAGCCAAATTAGGTTCGCACCAGCGCAAATTAAGATGCTGTGCCGCTCGTACGTTTTCGGAGTTGACATGTACTTTCAGCCATTGCCTTGATTGCAACTGACCCAAAGTGCTTTCTTTATTCCCAAGAACGATTTAACTTTACGACACGTCCATAGGCTTTAATTAATCTCGAGTGTGTTCGGGACACCATGATATACGTCATTACAGTATAATCTTACAGTACGTAGATACATTGACATTACAGATGTTCAAAAATAACTAAAAAGAAATATACGTCTAATTAATTAAGTGAAATAATAATTATTTATAAATACAAATTTTTTATACCATCAATAATATGTTAATTTCAATAAAACACAACCCGACAGGACCTTTTGATATTACATTAACATAAATGATGTTCCATATTAAACAGATTCTTACTGACAAAATTCCTATTGTTATGCGTATCCGCGTATGATTAAAAGACGATACAATTTTCTGACTTGTGTAGATAACATTGCTTATGTCAAAGACCTGGTTACCTAGGCATTGCTTAGATTAAAGTCAGTACTTCAATGAATGCCAACTCGTAGCAGCCGCTTAGCCAAGCGTAGCGGCCTAACGTGGTCAGTATCATTCTATCGCTTATCAGTATTATGCGGAGCGCGTTTATTTATTATCGATTGCGGTTAGTGGCGCGCGACACTTATCAATATATCCGCACGTGTTTACAGACCGTTCCGATTAATATTCATAACTCGTTGCGAGTAAACGGACGAATGCCCTGAAAACCAATTACCGATACCCACCGGCACCGCGCGGTGGCTACCGCGAGGAAAATTACGTAAAGCGCACGGTATCGTGTAAGTATAGAGCGTGCGGAAATAATTTATGAAAAAAAAAGACCGTGAAGTCTTGTAACAACGTGTAACGCCTTACGTTTTCCGGTTCCGAAGCCACCTTTGAATATTCGTAGTAGTTTGTGTCACGATATATCACGAACGCGCCTTAACAAAAAAAAAAAGTCCATTCGGTAACAAAGCGAGTGTTGCGGCTTGCGTTTGTGCGTTAATTGCGTTTAATCACGGTAGTACGGAGGAGAGTAATTACTGTCATTCCCGTCCTCGTGACTGTCACCATGCAAAGACAGCCTACCGAGAGAAATTCAAAAGACTCGAGTTGTTTCTATACAATCTTCTAAGTAATTTTAACATAACCTATTTTCGTTACTTCCAATGATAATCCCTGTTACTGTTTATCGTGTTTCTTATGTTCTGAGTAAAATATGTCGCTTACTCACCAAATATTGTTTTCAAACTCAGCTGCTCCTATCGCGCGTTGTTTTGTAATCCATGCGATTTCGATTTGCCATTGATTATCACAAAGATAACGCGCTTATGAAAATCTTGAGCTATCACAGCAGCTTGTCGCTGCCACTAGGCACTGCACATCGGAACACAAACGTAATGAACCACTTCATCGTTCGTAAACGTTCGTACATAAGAGATCTGGACAATTTCAAACACGATCTTACACGCAAACCATTACGATTGTCAGGACACAACAGGGAAAGAATAACTTTCGCCTTTTGGCACTGGATTCTTCACGTGTCGCGTCGTTTATATTTTTGGCAAGTGCCGTCTTAATATTCTTATGCACGGTCCACAGTGTAATGTACATCTGTTTCCTCTTCGGCATAACCGTCGATAAATGCATTAATATGGGCCTCCTAATTGTCAAGAATGCAACTGATTTATGAGATATGTCACTTCATCGTACAATCGATGGAACACTGGCAATAACTAGGATAAATATAATTTTCATGAAATACGTCTCCCGCTGTGATCAATATCAAATACCCCACCAGTAATCGTAATGATTATCACTGACATTTAGACATTTAGTCACATCAAATATGTTTTTACAATCTCCGATCATACACGCGTTTATTTCCCACGACGGTTTACTGTACGACGACGACGACAGTGTTGACTTGCGTTGCCATGACGACGCCAACCCGTCGAAAGAGCCTTCCTCTCGTTTGGACAATTTCTTCTAGAGATTCATGCCGAAAATGGAGCACTAAGATTCCTTGATCGATAATTCTCCTTATACAAGGCCGTGGGCATACCGTGTGCAGATAATTACACGGCTGGCATTAGGCTAAGAATTCTCTGCTTAATACGCGATGAGTAAGAAGATAGGAGCACGTTTCAACGGACGTTAAATTAAAGATGCACTGTTCAGGAGGAATCGAAGAATCGTGGAATTTAAATGTGGCGCCGTAAAGATCAATACACATGGCGCATTGTCCATTGGCACTTGGTACAGCTAACGCAAACGATAAAACGATGAAGCTCTCGTTTGACGATTTGATTTATAACAAAGACATCACTTTAATTCACTCGACTCACGTGAGTTCGCAGAAGCGAGATATTATTTCGATAGAGGTGTCGTCAAGCCACGTTTTATGAAACATAAATGGAGAACCCACGCATCGCGTTCCGTCGTCTTTACCTGCAAGCGACTGGCACGTTCTTGCGCGCGGGTGTTTTCGAAAGATACGAAAGAGCGCGCTGAACGCTTGACAGAAATTAAAGTGCGATTTAATTGCACTACCGAAAATCGAAAATCACAGCGCGATCATTTCCTGTATACAGAACCAAGAAATTAAGCCATCTCGAATGTCATACAATAGAAAGACCCTGACAAAACCCTTGATCTTTAATACATCAAGTCTCGTGTCTCTATTAAAATTAATCAATAATTAATCAAGCCAACATCTACTGAATAACACCTTGAAATATAGTTATAAAGGATAAACGCGTGTAACACGCCGCCGACTGCCAACAGTCAAATGTTCTGGCAATCAGCTGATCGGCACGCGCTGCTATGGTAACCGCACGCAGGTCTCGCCGGCACGGTGCATAAAGAATTCTTTTCAAATTTTCGTTTAACTGTTGCGTAAACAACCGATATCTATATCCGCCTGATGATTGTTTCTACTGTTACAAGCGAAGCGTCTTTCTTCGGATAATTCTAATTTGTAGCGAGAGTATGCGCGCCGCGACTCGTCACTCGGCTCGGCGATTGATATGAGAGAAAAATCACAGGCAAAGGAATGAAAGCGACGCACACCGTCCGCTCGTGTCAGTAGCCGGGCGTGCACTGCCTCCCTGAGTCAGGAGTTCTCGCTCCTCGATCCTCGCTCGACTAGCCGAGCTGCGCGCCGCCCGCTGCCTGCTTGCTGCTCGTTCTTTCCTTCCATCGTTCCTGCCACTGTCTATCCGTCTCCCTCGCTCCTATTCTACTATCGCATCGACTCTTTCGCTCCCACTCATTCATTCTGAATCACTCTCTCAGTTAGTTACTTGCTCACTCAGTGGCTCGTATCGCGCGCCGCGCACGGCTTATCCGCCACTTTGGCTGGAACAGCCGCTCTCTTGCTTCCTATCGTATCGCGGTATCGAGTAGTATCGTTGCCTATCGTTGCCTATCGTTGCTGCATGTTATTTTAGCCTATCGTATCGCTAGCGCCTCCTCTATGAAATCGGTACATGGAGAATCGATTCCACGAGTCGAGGATTCGATGGAAGTTAATCTTTTTTAAGAGGCACTCGACTTAACTTTCAACATTTTTTTTTATATTTAATCTTCCGTTTCGACCGCTAATGGCAATAATATATGTAGCTATTTGGAGCGATGTAATGGATCGTGAGTATCTCGACAACCTGCAGGAACGTGACTTGCTTACCGATTCGTGTTTGGCCACTTGTTGTCAGTATAGATCGATAACGAACGGCCTAACTGGCCATATACATACAGTAAATGTTGGAATTCGGAAAAAAGTATCATCACTCTTTGGCTTCATTCAATAATATAATGTTGAAGAGAATCAATGCACGTGTATATAACGTGACGTAAAATTCGAGCCCTTAGCGATCCCATCGGACGGTCCCTCGCATGGCAAGAAACTTGATAAATGATTGTAGGTTGGGACGTGCTGCTTGACAGGAAGAAAGGAAGGAACTGAAGGAAGAATGGTGAAGATGGAGAGTATCAAGCAAATACGGTCAAACTCGCGTGTCATTGACCGGCAATTACGATCTATCCCTTCCTCGAGTATGTATCCTTGGAGATTTTCGACTCGTGCACGACATATAATCTGCACGTGGGTGTCTTTGTATTTGACTTCGTTCTGCTATCTGTTTATCTGCTCGATAGGCGTGGTCCGTTTTGTTCGATTATCTGTGATTTCAGACGGACAAAAAGCAATACTGGTTTATTTCTACGAAATTCTCTACTGTACCGACACCCACGCTGCTGGGTATACTATGTGAAACTCAACACACTGAATCAGCCATATGTGTTTATTCTCTTGTTATAGCGACCATTTATGTCCCGTGGGAAAAAGAGAGTAGACATCATTTCAATGGGTATAAAAGCGTCTCAGAGTAAAAGTACTTTATAGTACTTTTCGAGAGTAACGAGCAGTATAGTGGATAATGGACAGATTTTAAGATGACTTCTTGTGGGAATGATTGGGTTTATTTTATCTTTGAGAATCTCGCTGTATATTATTGTCTCAGTTACGTTTCAATAGGACCTGGTACTTGGGATTTGAATGTTCTTCTAGGGTTTTCGTTTTAATAAACTTCTTACGGGTTGACATTTTTTAACGTTAATTAATTTCAACGCTAGTATCTATTTTAGTATTTCGTAATACTTCATGTGGAAAATATTGCATCAAGTATAAGTCAATCGCTGTGGTTAGAAATAATATTGCCACAAGTGATGTCTTGTTGAACTCTCAAGTTTGAGGTTAGGATTATATAAAAAGATTGCAGCACAATTGCTATTTTGATAATGGATACGGAATTAATAAATTATATTGTACAGGTGGATGTTTCACGCTACATAATGTAAATTCTGAATCATTTTTTTTTAGCTATCAGGTAATTTATGAGGTTTTGATCAATACTCAATATTTTTTTAAAGACAATTTACTAACTGGATTCAGTTAATACCAGTTTCGGGTTTCATACGTACATTTTGTGATTTAAGGTTGTATGTCCTTATAATTAATGGATTGGAGGATCTTTATCTTAATCACGACAACGTTGAAATATTTCACATTTACCAAAAATAATTGACGTTCTTCGGGATAAATCTTGCACTACAATTTTTCTCATAAATATGACTATTGATAATAATCGTAAATGCCAAAGATCTATGTTCTAAAGTAATAACCCGGAGATATCAAGAGTTATGTAAATTTTTAACTATTATATGACACTTATTTTCGTGTTAATTAAATAATCGGTCGCATACATTCTTATTCCTCTGGCAGTACCCATAAAAAAGATCCGACTATTAAAACCCGATATCTCAAACCACTCTGAGGTAATGGTACCATAAATACAGAGAAATCTATTAAAAGTCACTTAGTAAGTACGAATAAATCATTAAGTTCTGTCGTGCAGTTTCTTCCAATATGATTGTTAAAACTAGAATGTTAAAGAAACCAGCTATACATTAAATAAAAATTATTGCTGGTCATTATCATAATCAATAAAATACTATCGGTCATCGGTATTAAAGAAATAGGTAAAATATAATTGGAAATTCATTTTTTTTATTTTATTGTTTATCTTATTTATTTAGTCTGTAAACATACGATTCAAAAGTTACACCGTGATACCAATCAAAAATTAATAACGTAAAGCGTTATAAGGGCCCTAATTGTAAGTACATACTTCAAAGTTTACAATTCCTACGTTGACTTGTAGTGTGAGTTACTGCTGCAGTGGCTCCATCTAGGTATAATTGTTACCAACAGTTTGAATATCCGCTGCACATAACAGTCACTGCTTCTTCGCGATCGTTCGATGGTATACCGATCCTCGGCACTTATTATTTCAGGAAAAATATGAATTGGGACGGTAAACAGTAACACGAGTTTTTTTTTTAGAATTTCAGAAACGATTTGATCATCCCACCCCGTATTAAAGCATACCATGAGAACGTGAGATCTTGGTCATGAGAATTATATTAAATAAATTTGTTAGTAATTCCTGATCGACAAATCAATGTCGAAGCTTACCAAAATCTAAGAAACCGGAAGAATGATACAAAAGCCCAAAACACTAAAATCCAAATGATCGTGACCAGAGTATAGTGAGCGATTTTCAATCTGTGAAAAATTAAAAAAAAAAATACATTAATTTTGTCATAAACAATATAAAAAAGTTGATCATTATTCGAACTTACTTAAAATACTTGGCTCTTCCTTCCTCTAGAGTATCCAATGGATCTTTAATAAGGTAAACACGTAAGCCGCGTACATGATGATAAAAATAATTGTTCCAATCAAGACTTTCCAAATTGAAATCAAAGTTAATACGATCAGCAGGATTAAGTTTGTCCCATAATCTAAGCACGGCATGATTTTCAAATTTCCATTGCTGAGTGGAGAAGTAAGATATCACACCGGTGAACTTGTGTATTTTTTTATAAGTACTGAGAAGCCTGACAAGTAAAAAAAGAAAGATAAATAATTATAATATACGTTGCACAAAAATACATAAATTATAATGAAGTACTTAATTAAGTACAATCCTCACATCGGCTTACGACCAGTCAAAATAGCCATGGAGTCGATCAAAAATGCCGGTAGATAATGAAGCAGAACAATATAAAGTTTATGCACCCACTGCTGTTTGTTCAATGTAAAACAATAATACCACATAACCATCCGAGTAGGGACACACATTGCATGTACTTCATTCAACTTCATAAACTGACCCCAAGTAATTGGTTTTGTGCAAGAGGAAACACAGTTATAAATCGGTGGCTCATCAATTTCTTCGTTCAGCAGGGTATCCACGCTATTAGGATTGATACTTCTGCAAAAAAAATAACACGCACATTCAATTCCTCGAAGGATTCAGTGAAAAACGTATAACGTATCAGATTCATAATGGCTGATTACTTTGACGTGGCGATGTCCCAGGCTGCTACCACAATGTTGTTAATGACGTAATCCGCTGGAATTATGTCTGCGATGGAGTCTTTGTTGCCATGAAGAGAACGAAGTAATCCGACCCCAGCACCAAACACGACTCCAGTGGGTCCATAAAGATTATTGATCCATCCTGTGATCGGCTCTTTCGATGTAGCTATCACGATAGACGGTCTCACCATACAGACTGGCAATCCTTTTGAGTATTGTCTTAGAGTATCCTCGGCCACTGCTTTAGTAAAGGCGTAAGTATTCGGCCACTTTCCCATGAGCCTGGAAGAATCATATTTGATCTTGCAGTAAGAAAATTTTTATTTTTACTCATTTGGTAACATTGACTTCGACTGCACTTACACTGGCGTCATGCGCTCCAATACGGCATCGTCTAATATATCTACAACCGTCAACAATTTGTCTGAATCGATCGGAGAGTCGTAAAACTTTTCCTCGATAAACTTGATTATGCAGTGAGAAAATGCCGTCGATATATGGACAAATGCCTGTCGATAATATGTATAAATTTATTTGAATTAATTTGAAATTTTCTATCGCTTAATGTATACTCGAGTCGAAGTAACTATTATGTCTTATGACTAATTATTTCTTTTATCTCGTGCAGCATCGCACACTTACCTTCAAGTTTGGCATCTCTTTTGCAAATATAAGCATTTGCTTAGTTCCTCTTATGTTAATGTTTACCGCATGCCGTAGTTTCTCATCGAAACGTACCGTGGCGGCACCGTGAAAGATTATATTAGAGTCCCGAAGCATTTCTCGATTTTCTGCAGATAATCCAAGGTTGGGGAGACCTACGTCACCTTCTATCATTACTACTTTGCTGAGGATGCCAGGACGTTCGCGTTTCAATCTCTCGTACAGCTGGGAAGATGATATCAATGAGATTTTATACGGTATGTATTTCATTGGAAAATACAATATCATATATCGACACACTTACAATATCCTCGAACTGCTCCTTAAAACGAGTTTCACATGTTTTTCCTTTTTTTCCTCGAATAAGCATATATACCTTATCGATATCTGGACACGATCTATAAATTTTCATAAATATACAATATATATTATAATAATTTATCAATATATCTCATCCTCCGAATATCCAATTTTCGCTCGTGATTTTGAGCTATGGAACATCCGATTGTTCATGCAAATGTATAGTCGTGAAAGATTCTATTATACATGCTCAGCGGATACATAAAAGACAATGCAATAAACTAATATTGGCTATTATACTGCTAACGAGTCATTACCAGCAGATTTCATAAGCATAATTTACAAAGTATAATACACGTTAGAACCGCGCGACGAAGGCGCATGGCAAAATATTAAAAATCTTCGTCTCAGTGCATTAGTACCCACATTGGACTCCTTTATTAGACACGTATGCGCGCCAAGGGTCAAAGTAAAGAAGAAAAAAGAAACGTACAAAGTTTTTGGAGCGAAGGACCGTTATGTTTAAATTGTTATGCTAATGAGACCCGTTGGTGAAATGTTTGACTCTCATTTCCCTGTTTGAGGTAATTACACGAGCGAGCTTGAAGATAACGATGGTTATAAACTCCAGATTGACCGTACTCTGATATCTTTATAATACTTACCGTAATATTTTTTCTATCAGAAGTTTACCCATAAAACCCGAACCACCTGTTACGAAAATTTTGCACCCCGCGTAAAACTGAGAGATTTCACTCGGTCCTGCTGCTGGATCCAACGCTGAATCTGCCATCATATCTGCGATGTACGCAGCTTGTCCTCTTTGCAAAGACATCCTGAGAATATATCTGAACGCAAGGAATCATTTATCAATCTTTTGCCTGATATAATCTCACTCGATTTTAGTACTGTGCATGTAATAAAATATTATAAACTCGTGAACATCGCGGAAACTTGAGGTTATTTGTAAAATGTATAAGAACCTTTTGTCTTGTTAGAAGCAAAAAATAATATGATTTCTTTTATCGAGGTACGAACTTTTTAACGAAATTATTATTAGTACTAATGTTTATGCACTGGATAGTAATTGGATATATTAAGAAACTATGCGATTCAACTATAATGTCGAAAGTTTAAATAAAATTTATAAAAATTATGAAATATATATTTATATCTTTAGTGTGTGTAGTACGAAATTTAGTTTTTAATTATCATAAATTTTTTAATTGCGAGTAAAACGCAACGATATTGTCGAAGATATTCAACATATTTTACTTACCTGAAAGGCCGACGTCCGTCGTTCGAACTGAATCCAATGAGGGACAAAGTAGAACTGTGGGTATAGTGGACTTCCTGCTTGTAGTGTTACCAAAATTTGCATAAGAAACGTAAGTTATAAGTGACCACTTCTATAAATTCTAAGTAGTACTTCTAGATATTTGTGTTTTTCCTTGTTATATTCCGTGTTTTATATCAGGAAAAGAGCATCACCAGCTTATCCAATATCCAGCTTAGCCAATCTGATATATCTTCTAAATATTTTTAAAAGTTCAGTATGCACTATATAATTAAATGTATTAAAATTTAATTTAATATAAATGAAGTATAGAAAAACGTTTAGAGTTATATACAGTTTATATGACTAATTATTAAAACTATTTTTGGTTCACAAGTTCAATATGTTTTCTTGACAGCTCGCAAACAATGTAATCCTTAGCAAATCATATATGATAAATTAATAAAAACATGTGTAAACATAAAAAAAAATATTGCGGTGCAAGATGATGCATATGCATAGAAACATGTTATGCAGAGCCACGGTTATGTGGTCTTCTCATTGTTTTCGATTATTCAAAAAACATTGAACTCGCGGATCGACAATATTATTTAATAAGTGCAACAAATCCTATTATCTGTTAATCAGTGACGTGGCATCTGAGAGATTATGCAATCGTAGTCTCAGACGCCACACGACCGGTTAAGGATTATTGCTAATCTCGTGAATATTTTGTATTAATTAATTTTAACGAAATGTTGTATTCACATTAAAACAACAGTTTATATACTAACCACACATTTTTATGCAAGTATAAGATGATGTCAATAACCGACGCCAAATAATATCGAGTCATTGATTACGTCTATCACAGTAACTCGGTAATATATTCTGAGGTCAATTCCGGTCTCACCCTTTCACGAGGGCCATTAAGTATACAATTTCATATGCATGTAAAGTCTGATGAATAAACAAGATTTCTAATAGTGTTATTATAATAATTTCTGAAACGTGTAAACTGTTGAATACTTCTGCTCAATCGCTCAATTGTTGATTGAAAAACTGGAGTCTATTATCATTTATCATGTACTACTTACCAGAATATTCACAAAGAATTGATATAGTATATTATATTATAACAGTTTTTAATTCGATTAACAAATTATATTGATATTAATTTTAGTGGCGCAATTGTCTTTGAAATTATATAACAGCGAAATTACATAAAGAGTATATATTATACGTGTAATTATTAATTACAGGCTGTGACAGCTATCGATACAGAGAATTATATACATACACGATATGCTTTTGAAGCATCGTTTACATGTTCCATGATTAGAAGTTCTAATTCATTACTCCAATTCGTACGCGCTACTTATAAGAACTGCGTTTTGCAAAATTTCAATCCTTCCTCCGTATATATGTGTAGTGATTTATTTTATATTGCATGCTATTACTGGTACCTAGCAGATAACAATGAGAAAACAGTATAATATGGTAAGCGTATGTGTAAGATCAGAGGATTAAAATTATAATTGATTCATGGGAATGGACTATTGTAACCTCAACCGAGCTTATTGTACTAACTGAATCTCATAGATACTTAATAAAAATAATCGTTCTCGTGTCCCAGGTTGTGCCCCGCACCTCGTAAAGCAATGCCAGGATAACAAAACAAAAATTATAAACAATAACGAAATTAATAATATATAAATAAAATATTATCACACTGGTGCTTCGTATTAGTAGGGATGATTAGTTAATCTTTCTGTAACAAACTCAGAGGATCTTCGACGATCTTCTCTGCGGTTTTTCTTAGGTCTCTAGTTACAGGTTTCTTTATAATTGATTGATGATGGATTATTCGCGTTTGTGATGTCGATGCAGATGACGGTTTACCGAAAATATCATCACCATCGTCATCGTGTGTGAATATAGAATTGCTTGAAGCAATAGTTTTCGTCACAGGCTTCTTTATGGCAAAAATGTCGTCTTCTCCGCTAGATTGATCACCGAAGATATCTTTCAAGTTTGATGTTTTACCAACTTTCTTTGTACTCTTCGAAGATTCTGATGATTCCAATTTTGTGAGCCCAGTTCCAAATAAATTTTCGTCCTCGCCTTCAAAACGAATTTCTTGTCTTGTCGTAATACGTTCTGTGAGCTTGCTGCTCTCTTCCTCCTTTACCACTGGTGCACTTTTTGATAGAGGCTTCGATTTTGAAAAAGTGCTAAAGAGACTATCTGGATCGGCATCATCCTCATCATCGTCATCATCATCGAACAGACTGATTTTCGTTTCTCTCAGTGACTTCTTCACGGATATTGTTAATGGAGCAGTGAACAAATCATCACCAATATCATCCTCAAATAAATCCAAAGTCTTTTTCTTTGTTGCTGTACTGGGAATCTCACTGGTTTTTTTGGAAGTGCTGGTAAATAAGCTGTCATCTTCGTTAAACAATAAATTTTGGCCTTTCTCTGGCGATGGGGTTTTTGTTACAAAAGCAAATAATTGACTAGGATCCTTTAAAGGATCATGACTTTTATCATTTAAAGGATCAATTGGATGTTCTTCGACTGTTTGTTCATCATTTTTATAATCTTTTTTATGATTGTTACCATCTGCTATGATTTTAGTTTCAGGAATCACTTCTTTTCCTTTATTCTCCTCTAGAGATGGTTCCTTCCAATTCAATTTCTGATTTAATGTATATGAATTATCTGCATTTAATTGCTGTCTCTCATAAGAATTACTATCATCAGTCACTTTTTGGTTAGCCTTTGAAATGTCTTCACTCTTGACTTTACTACTTATAAAATCATCAGGTCGAGACGAAGTACTTTTCGCTGGTTGAACACTTTTTTTATTTGAATTAATCACGTTTTCTACTGGTGATAATATCGGTGCTCTGCCAAATAATAAATCTTCTTTCTGTGGATCCTCTGGCAAATCAGGCGGCACATCGAAAAGATCTTCCTCATCGGTTGATGGTGATAATAATGTATTTTTATTAATACTCATAGAACTCTCTTTGCTTAGACTGCGTTCTGATTTGTCATCTGCTGCCAGATTCGATTCCGAACTGCGATTAAAATTTTCTCCACCTCCGACAGGAACTACCAACCTTTCGGTACTGGAAATTATTGTGGCATTTTGTTCGTTGCTCGTTAAGTCAGTATGGCTGGTGTTTGGATGATTTCCACTTGTTATGTCGACAGTGTCGAAGTCGAGACCACTCTGTCGAAGAGCGGATTGGCGAGCATGTCTACTCTGAGGACGACGTTTAGCTTGTATCCGTATGCGGTTCTGATAAAAAATAAATATAAAGATTAATTGTTACTTTTTAGCGTTAAGTCATTTATACACGTGCTCAGGATGATAATCACCTTAGAAGCAATTGCGGCCAAAGTACCAACTTGTGCAGGTTCGTCAAAGCTTACAGCAACTTCGTCTTCCTCCCTTTCGACTGGTTTGGACTGGACTGAGGGTTTGAACTGCGCATACTCCTCTGTATAACAAAACATATTTTCATACATTAATAGAAACACTTGGTAACACTACCCACTTTTTCTTAATTACGTAAACCTTGATTAACAGTGTAACATATCGTTAACTTAACTGCATTTATTTAATTTTATTACCGGTTATTGTATTGAATAATCCTGATCGCATGATTATAATAATAGACATATAATTACCAGAAACTGGTTGTGGACTTTCTTTGGCTGTACTAATGCAGCCACCATCAGCAATGTCCTCATCGTCTGGTACATCTAACTCGTCGGTTACCTCATCATTCTTTCGCCATAACGGAGGAGTATCGGTTGGGGAGAGAATTTTTAAATCGCCCATACGACCCATGAGATCCTTTATTTTTCCAGAAACCGCTCGCTTTGGCGCAATAGTCTCCTCGTTAGTAGGAGAAACTGCTGGACGAATATTTAACGTCTTTGGTGGATCTCTTCTGGAGCTGCCAACAAACAGATCATCCGAAACGGTTGATTCAGAAATTCCAGATGGATTTTTTTTTAACGGCTCCGATTCCACTATCGACGGTACAGCATCAGAACTTGATGATTCGGATTCCTCCGCTGATTCCAATGTTGTTATCTTAGTATCGGGTAATATGCTATGATGAACTATGTTAATCTTCTCCATTTCCTTTGAATCCTCATTGATAATAACTTCTGGTTCTTTGGTATTTATGCTCTTTGAACACAATTCAGCTTTGTTGTTTTGACTAATTTCCGACAAAATGCTATTACTTTGCTTCGGTTTTGTAATCCTTTTCTCGCCAAACAAATCATCAACATCATCGTTGTCTACATCATCAAATAAACGTTCTCCGGAACGCAGAGAATCCATAGTAGTAACTTTGTTAATTTCTTTTGTTCCAATTTCCACACTTTTATTTGTATCGGTAATCACCTCTTTTTCTACCAAGAGATTCTCTTTCGCTTTAATTTTGGAATTTGATGTGTTCAACAAGAGTTCCTTCTTTTCCGACCCGATGCTGACCTTTGGCGACACCGAAAATAAGTCCTCAGTATCATTGAGTTTTAGCGCAGTCGTTGGCTCGTTATCCTTTCGCATGTTCTTTCCAAAATTCGTACCAAACAAATCCTCATCGTCGTCGCTGTCATCGAAAATACTAGTTGGCTTCAGGAAGGACTTCGTCCAAGGAGCCTTTGATGAAGATGCCTTCTCTAAACTATTTTCACGAGAATCCTTACTGGTTGTAATCGCTGAATCGGCAGGTATTTTGTTGCCAGGATAAGTTTCTTGTGGCAGCGTCTTTGACCCAATACTAAATATATCCACGTCAGGAGAGTCCTTAGCACTGAAAATATTATCGTCGTCGTCAAAGAGATTGTTCTTTTGAAATTGTTTAGATTTCTCAAAAGTCTGCGGTGTCGTCACAAGAAGATCAGCGCTCTTTTGCGAGCGAGATCCCGAGCTGGTATTTGAAAAAAGATCATCGCCTGAATCAGAATCGTCGAACAACGATATTGCTTTAGACTTCGTTTTGAGCCCCGCTTTGGGTAATGGCGGAGGACCAAAGATATCTTCGTTATCAAAAACGGCGTCCTGCTTATCCGACGTTTCCTCAATGGGTTCTTCAGGAAGTGAATTTCTGATATTTCCAGAATTTTCACTACCTGTTTTATTCCTCTGAGGCACAAAAAGGCTATCACTAATAACTCTCTCTCGGTATATTTCCTCGGATCTCAATCTGCTTGATGACATCTGCGGCTGAAAATCTGCCCTGTAACAGAAAAATATGTATTTAACAACAAATTACTAAATTTATTAGCAGACAAGAAATTAATAAAATAAATTAATGATTATAAAGATCTTTCAAACATTTGATATAATCGAAGTAAAGTATTTTAGCAATTATATGCAGCTGATAGCGCGACAACGTAACACGTGTAACTGACACTATTAATAATTTCAATAATAAAAACAATGATTCAGTCTCCTCCAGATGAACTAATTTTCTTATGTGATTTCATTGCGAAAACCCTTAAACTGTCTAATACCTGAGAGTTTGCGGCAGGCCATATCGCGAAGGCAGATTCCTTCGACTGGTTTGTATCGTTACGTTTTAGATTCGCGAATGCAAGGCTCGTTCGGACGAGGAATGACTTTCCTTTCGGCCATGCATTAATTCAGTACGCGTAAAATGACTTTTCTACGTGAAAGGCGCACACAAATTTCTACTTCAAGACAGCGAAGCACAAACACGAACGTTAAGAATAAACTGCACGCGAATTTCTCATAGTAACTGCCATATTATCTTCAGCTCGGTCATTAATCCGTTATTAATTAATGCAATTACGGAGTTCCGCTGCCACACGTGGTTTTGATTATCCATTACAGGCGCGTTGGTACACTTAAATCGCTATTAATAATTTCATAACTATAGTGTTGACTGATTTTAACAGTATCATCCAAAATAATCCGTTTATGACAATTTTAATATAATATAATACGTATAAAACTTATAACAGCTGCTTACAAGTGAACTTGGAGTACTCATAATTGAACTTAAAATATACTGAGTACCCAGTTGGCTCTTATCTGAATAACAAACATTTTATTATTCACAATTTCCAATGGCGCCATTCTTACTTATACTTGCATCATACTTCAACGTATTTGACAAATCAATACATTTCAATCAATACTAACTTTCTTTAATTATAAAAATTAACATACTTAATGCATCGTTCTTAGTATTACGTCATGCATAATGTATTACGCAAGGTGTATAGATTGTACGTCAGATATTAATTTCTTGATATTATGAATGAGATCATTTTTGACTTGGCAAATACGCATAAAACCATCCTGCAAGATGCGCATCTATTATAAAATTTCCAAACGTTATTCCGGGTATAATTATTACGCAATATTCGAATTTCCAGGAATCTAGAATATCATTACGAGACTTTTTTTTTGTATTGGTTGTAATCCAGAGTCTTCGCCTAATTGAAAACATGACGAAAAAAAAATATGCAAGTGATACGTGTCTCGATTTGGCCGTGCTACAAGATCTCTCAAAAACAAGGAAATTTAAAATACACATGTTACAGATAATATACCATTTTCATTGTTTTCATATAAATTTTGTAACATCGCTTAATTATTTTTAAGTATTGTGATTTCAATGTTTTTGCGTTTTGCAGCTCTAATAATATTTACAAATTTATTACGTAAACTTCTGCTCTCACTGCAACAATATTTGCGCACTCACAAGGCTTCAAAGAATAGGTCTTTCCAATGTGAAGGTAATAGTAGAACGAATGACGTACAAGTTTAAAATATTTTTAGCATAAATACGCAATATAATGTTAGGTGGTATCATAGGGGTCAAATGTCATAACGTAATATCAGAATATTGACTAAATAATTACAGGGAATCTTCCATGACCTTTTTCACTCTATAATATCTAACTACGTTGGAGACATTTAATTATAGATAATATCATTTCAAATTTCATTTAACCTTAATATATTAAATATCAACAGCGTATCTAGCGCGTACAATGTTGAATCTGCATTGTAGTATAATTTTCTACTCATTTTTACTACTTCAATATGATAACGTCGTTACATTGACGTTCTGCATATGAGTGAGATATATTGACTTCCGTACGCGTTACACGTAATATCGTGTTTGTTGGACTATGCTTAGAAAAAAAAAAAAAAAACATAATCGGAAGAGCGCTCTTGCCTAATTATCGTGATAACAAGATACGAAAAATTAAATTATACAAGATAACTAAAGTTTGTGGGGGGGCTTGACGCTTATCAATAAGTTTTAGTTGTTTTATTTTTTTATGGCGTGCATCAGTCATCTTCTATAAAAGACTGTGCAAACTGTACAGGGGGCAAGAAGATCAGTTTCGCTTGGTGAAATATTCAATCATTAGTGACACGAGAAACTTATTCACAGCACCATGAAATTTGACAAAATTCAATTTTTACTTCTTGTTGGGCTACTGATCACCTCTCCGGTATTTGGACTACGTAAGTACTGTTAAAGTATGGTTAATCGTCAGAAAGACACGAAGTACTCCTGACACTTACACTTGTTTATATATTGGCTTACAGCAAACATATGCAAATATCAAGGAAGGCAAATGACTCTTGGACAAAAAATTGTTAATTGCTATGTGATAATTTCTTGTGAAAAAAATGGTGTGATTAAAATAAAGGATTCGTGAGTAGCCAAAAACTGATCTGCTTTATCAACGTAGAAAATTAATTCTCAAATCCTATTTTTCATTTATATCAACTTACAGATGCCCAAAATATTCATGTGTTCGACCAAGTAAACCTTTGGGATATAAGGTATTTGATGCCAGTCAACCTTATCCCCGTTGCTGCGGTGGTCCAATTTGCGAGGGACACACAATACCTCACAAAATCTCAAAGGGAACGTACATCGTTACCGCAGAATAATTAAAAACAATTATTCAGCTCACATCAATTACTCATGACATTTTTAATTTTAAGGAACAACGCGATAAGACTGCTTGTAATTCAATATTAACTGTAGCATATAAAAATCAAAAGTATATTAATATTTATCATAAATGAGATCTATTTAAAATATATGTATCTTAAGGATGTGGATTGTGTGCTGGAATAACCGCTTAACCGGGAATCATATCTCCCAGACGTCCAGCTATCTACAGCTCAAATTTTACATGTTGAGAGACATTATGCGGCTCACTGAATTTTGACCTCAAAATAATTTTTCGTTAGACAGTGTGAGTCCTTCCGATCACTGATTAAATATCAGGTTAAGATTTTAATTAATTTGCAAATTATCTTTCAGTACGCGGTATACGAATGGAATACGTTGTTTAACCCATTTGCAGCAATAACCTGGTTACTGTGACCAGAGCGCATATATGCGCTTAATTGGTATCCATATATAATAATTAAAAAAAATGTTATGATCAAGGCGCATTTTTCGCTTTCCCATGTGATGCAAATGGGTTAATTAAAAATTGAATAGTATGACTACATAGGTATATACATATAATTGAATCGCCTATCTAATTTTATAGGGCATAGTATTGTTTAATAGTTTCTTTATATTAACGGTACTGAAATCAATAACAAATTTTTATAAAAGTCCAACATGTAAAATATTCTTATATACAATAGATTTCTGTAAATACTAAATTATATATTTTAGTTTAACGTCGCATGACTTAGGATGTATAAATAAATATAAATATATGACTTTTAATAATGAAACAAATATTTTCTTTTGAGTTCTAATTCAAGAGCATATCTATGGAGTTCCTTTCCTTTCAAAATCCATTTTCACAAACACCTTGAAGCCATGCTTTCGTTTTTGGAATATTTTAAGAGAAAGCTCACTATTATCGGTGGAGTAAATTCAAAAAAAATCCTTTGAGTCATAGACGATAAACTTATATATAATATTATAGTACGATATGCAATTGTAATAAAATATTATCTTATTAAGATTAAAATTAATGAAAAAGCATGGATACTTAAACATGAGGCGGATCTTGGAAAAACCGGTTTGGTGTGTCGATTGAAATGACCAAGACTCGCTGCTGTTTTGTATGAAAAAAAAAATATAGTGATAAAACTGTTTCTTGTCTCACACTTTCCGGAAATAAAGCCCTTTCACATATTTTACGAATATAAAATGTTACCTCGTAGTATAATAATTATTTAATTAAATGCCTTGATTCTCTCATACTCTAATTTGATAAAAGTACTTTAGTCGAAATCGTTTCTACAATCAGTACGAGCATCCGATTGGTGGGGATGAACATATAAGAGCCACGGCAGGTTCGGAAATTATTACAAGTATCTTCCAGTCAGAACTCCTAGCACGTTCAATTCGGCTTATAAACAAGATGAAGGTCTTCTTGACTCTTTTTGGCATTGCTTTGGCAATGAATCTATTCTCAAGAGTCGAAGGTTTGTACTTGCACATTTTGCACATAAATTATGTATTGAAAACATGTATTATAATATATAATTGAATATCAAAGAAAATATATAGCGGTAGTATAGTCTTTGTTATCTTATAAATAAGTAAAATGCATCGACGTTCTATTGAAAAGATTATATACGAATTGTATATGTATAATAAATAATAATTAATTTTTTATATTTATTGATTTCATATAGCCGATTGCGTTATTAATGGAGAAACAGTACCAACTGGAAGACACGTAAGGAATTGTATAGTGTACATGTGTCTTCAGGATGGTAATATAAGTGCATTAGCGTGAGTTACTCTTGCTAATATTTTTCTTATAAAAATCAAAATATATGTATAACGCTTTGATATATCAATTTTCATTTACTTTTAGATGTCCTGTATCGCGATGTCGTGTACAAATTGGATACCAGGATACAGATTTGAGTAAACCTTATCCTGATTGTTGTGAAAGACCAATTTGTGCACCAGAAGAAAATTCCAAAGACGAGGCATAAAAACGACTACTAGATCTCAAGCAATGACCAATTAAAAAGTATTATAACAAAATGTTACGCTTTTCATTCTCTAAGTTCACGATTATATCGTTATGAAATTATATTTGAGCAATATTAGAAAATATTAAAAAACATCTTTAATAAATTGGGCATTTGCACAAACTGTACAATCAAATCAGGATAATTGCAGGTAAACCTTGATTTAGTAAAGACCTACATTAAGGGGTAAGGATAAAAAGACAATACTACCCCACTCGTTGCAGAAACTTGGATCACTCCTTTTCTTATCCCGAGATTTTACCAAACTGATTAGAGCTAGCCTTGAGTTTGCTCATTCACTAATAGAAAAGACTTTTGTAACCCAATAACTAATACTTAGATCACTGTATTTTTTTATCCCGAGATTTAACAATTACTTACCATTTTAATAAATATCCAAACTATGTTATTGCTACAATATTAACTACCAGTTCATGAGCAAGAGTAATTGCGTCGCGAGATTATACCAAACTGATTCGAGCTAGCCTCGAGTTTGCTTATTCACTACTAGAAAAGGCTTTCTGTAAGCTAATGACTAATACTTGGATCACCATCAATGACGCCTCAGCGATGATGACATTTTTTTTCAAACAACCTTCGCATTCCGTATAAAGAAATAAAAGGATTTTCTTTAAAAACATTAACATACTCGTGCTACTGAATGTTCAATCGCGATTATTAATATTAGCAACATCATAGCCATTGTCAATGAAACAAAAGATTTTTCTTATTCTATGTAGCATTATTGTTATGTTATAGAACAATGCAATGAATTTAAAAATATGTAAGCGACTTACCCAAGTCCGGAACCTGTTGTACTGTTGAAGCTTGGCGGATGTATTGAGATTCCGCTACTTCCACTCGTTTCGGTGCCTCTCATAGAGTTTTCCAAATTCCCTGCAGCTAGCCGAAGGCTCGATTCACCAAAGTTGACATTGGGCAAGGTACGATTGGTAGCGTCTTGATTAGCCTGATAGCTGCTTGTGTCATCATTATTATCTGTAACGTTGCTATCAGACGAATCTGAGGACGAGAGCCTATTTCGGAATTTACTTTTAATCTCCGAAGCTAATATATTAGCTGGCCTTAAGACAGGAACACCTCCCACAGGTTTCTAAAATACAATAATAATCATTGCGTGGAAATTTTGATATACAACGAAGTATAACTCGGTGTAGATATAATTTGATACCTTTTTGGTTGCATTAGATGCTTCAGTTTTCGATGTTCTTCCTGATGAATCTAAATACAATTTTTTAAATTAATTATACAATAATTTTACAGCATCAAAGTCACAATTATTTTTATAATTAACTTTTTTTTACTACGTACCATTTTCCCGTTTCGGCGTACCAAATAGATCATTGTCATCTTCGTCTTCGAATAAATTATTAGCATTAACAATAGTTTCTGGAGTACTAGTAGCCATATTACCAGTATTTTCAGCAGTGCCAACTGTGAGCAGCGTTTTTTGAATATTGTCATGGAACGGTTTCGAGGTAGTGGAGATATTTTTTTTTACCACGTTCTTGGTAGAAGTCTTAGAAGTAAATATATCATCTGAATCTTCGGAATCAGCATCACCAAATGGATCATTGATTGTTGATTTTGGTTTTGCAGCTAGAAAATCAAATTTGGATGCCACGCATTAGATTTTTTGGTCTACTATTTACATTATCCATAACATATTATCGTTATTGAGATTATTAACTTACAAATTGAACTCATAGGCGGTGGTATATCATTACTTGGAGGTATAATATTTGTTTTCATGGTTTTTATAGGCGTATTTTTCGAAGATTGGGTAGGTGCAGGTACATCATCATCATTGAACAATTTATCATCGTTATCAAAAAGGTTTCGAGACCTTGTACTAAAGATGTCATCATATTTCGATGCAAAAATATCATCTGAATAAATAAATTAGCATCAGTCACTTATCAAATATTATGAGAATAATTCTTGCAACAAGATCGGCATTAACGTAAATGTAAGAGTCAACTACCATTATTTGGTTGATCGACTTCAGGATTATCCACTTCATGTGTATTTATGGATTTTTCACTAGGCAACATATTTCCCAATCTCTTAGCCAGTTCTTCTGCAAAACTCGGCGTGGCATGCTTCGTATGCTAAAATTATACAATCACATCAGATTAAAATCATTAAGGTTTCCCTAAACGATACTTTAAACTTTATATAAGCGGATTTTTTAACAACTTCAACATTTTGACTTTGAATTTTGATACGCATGTTAAAGTACATCATAGGAAAAATATAAGACCAACATACAGCCAAAAAGAGTCTTCTGAAGATTTATCAAGACATAGTGTTATGCAAATACGAAATAGATTAAGCATCTTATGCAACCAAAAATAAAAATATTAGTAATACCTTTGGGACACTATTAGCGGCTGTGATAGATTCTGAATCCGAGTCAATAGTATCCTCAGTTTTTGCATCCATTTTCTCATCATGTTTAATAGAAACATTCTCAGTATTATAATCATTTGGCTCACTGGAAGACGATGATATCGCATCCATCATTGATTTGTTATAATTGTTTGAATTTAAAATAAATTCTCTTGATTTTTCATCAGATTCAGTTTCAGACTCTTCCTCATCCACTTGTTCTGATTCACTGCTACTACTTTCCAAACCAATCTTACTAGAAACTCTCCATTTTTCTGATCCAATGATATAAGGCAAAGGACGATCTTGATAAGGATCCTTTGGCCTCAGGATGATGCTATATTATAAAAAGTTATATTAACTTAAGACAAGAGAACTTATACATACAAAATGATGCAGAATATTACACACCTTGGAACTGCAGGTTCTTCTTCATCTTCACTATCACTAGCAACAACTTCTAATCGTTCATATTTTTCATCCATTATAACTAAACCTTGCCTAACACTTTCCTCCACATTAGCCATTAACTCTGCCGAAAGTTGCTCCTTATTTTTTATTTCCTATAGCGCATGAATGAAAGTTTGTAGTACTAAATTTACTTAATATCTAAATCAATGTTGCAAATATACCAATAGCTAAATAATTTTATTAAATAATGCTTTGAATAATCATTCTAACAACTTGGTAGAAATACCTGGCTTTCAGGCTCTTTTGACATTGCTGTTTCCACATCATCCTCATATACTCGACTTTCAATAAACTGAGTATTTGCCAATGCTAATGATGAATTCGTGATATTATCTATAAATATAGCTGTTTCATCCAATTGTGCTGATAAGGAATTTAATGTCTCTTGAGTCTTGACAGCTTTAGACATTAAATTCTGTAAGACAATAAATACATTATTTCAAAACATGATTAAAAAAGCTGTTTCACGCGAATTTCATAATATCTCTACAAGAAACATTTTATTAGTCTTATTATTTAAAAAAAATATTCATAAAGCCACGAAATATTAGTTTTAAGGTCTTTAAGTTCATATTAGAATAATACTTCAGAAAATTGTTGAAGATGTTTCAGAAGTCCGGCATCTCCAGCTAGAGTCCACTCATTGCGTTTCCTCCTGATTTCTTCAGTTGTCCATGGGTGATCCCATGATTTATCCATCCTAAATTGCTTGTTGTCCTATTGCATAAAAATGTCACTCACTAATCTGTAATGTCAAAACATTCAATAAAATAATTATATGCAATATCTATGTTACATAAGTAGTATCCTATGTTTCTCTTGAAAATAAAAAACACCTAAATTAAATTATTCGTTGGGAAATATATCACGATATTAACAACCTATTTAAAAAGTATACTTACTTTAATCTTGTAAAAGAGAATATTCAGACTTTGAGGGTCAAATACACAGCACACCACTGTGAAGTTTGTTCTGATTCAACAAGAGCGACAAGTATGAAACATTATATTCCCAGTACCTATATTATAAAATACAGATAACTGTATAATAACGTAATAATTACGTTAGGAGTATGAGTAATTCAACAAGAACATATATTTTATCAATTTTTATGAACATAAATTATCCTTTCTGTAAATGTTATAGGGAAATTTGTTAACTAGTTTTAAATCATCGCCAGTCTGAGAATATTATAGCCAATTTCACATAGAGGTGCATCAGGTGCATGTTCTACGGTTTATTTCATGATTGACTAAAACCTTTTTGACTAATTATCAGTAGGATTATATTAAATAACCAATCGGTAATGAAACTCATTGATACTTTCTAATGACAGTCCTCTAACGATAGATATTAATACCATTATTTTTATCATACTTTGTTCAAGAAATTGTCGGGTGATGTCCATTGAAATCAACACAAAAATCATATTTTATAAGCAAACAAAGTTGACTTCATTTATAAAAGAAATGACTGCGAACTGAGTACGTAATCGCCATCTGTAACTTAAGAATAAATTATATATCCCAAGCGATTATAGTGATAAATGTCATATTAATCATTTACTGTCAGTTTGAATTTCATATGTATCGAAATGCAGTGTCTGGAACACTAGCGCCATTGTGCTACCACTAATGACATCCCTGTTTATGAATTTCAATTCCACATATGATTGTAACATGTCAAATGCTAATAAAATGCTATCATCAGGTAGTTCACGATATCATGCGATGTCATAAATGTCAGATAAAAACCATTAGCGATTTCGTTACAACTTTTTCTTCACTATTGCATGGAACCACTATGCATTTTATAAAGCATTGGAAACTGACCATGAAGTCCGTGCTTGCAGAACCTTGCGTTTACGGCATAAAGTTTGATCGCTAAATGAATCAATGGCGATCTTGTCAAGTGTGAGGACGATGTTGACAGTTCTTTGGGGCATAGCACAAGTGATCTTTACATACATATAATGCAAATACAATGAATATCATAATAAGAATGTAGCTTGACAGATACAGGTATGAAATAAGAGTATACCATTCAAAAGTAATAATCGAGTTTTTAAGTAGAATTCTTGATATTTATTTTTTAAATAATTCTTGGATACTCAAATTAGTTTATGGATCATATGTCATGCAATTAATTAATAGCTCAATGTGTCATACATTAACAGAATGTGTTGCTTCATTTGCACCTAATTGCGATTTATATACATTCTTATTTTTTTGATAATACTTTTCAAAAGCAAACACAACACACACACACGCTTGCTAATTGATATTGATAACGAATGAGTAATTATGTTTCAGATCCATTTATTTTATCTAAGTTTTTCTTTTTCAACCTACTGTTATAGTAATTATAATTGTATGTAATATCAAGTTCCATGGTTATGTTTATAAATTTTTATAATTTTTCTTTTAAATGTATTATTATTATTAATACTTTGATAAAGGCAATGATTTTTGTAATTAAATAGTGTTTGTTTGTATATTTTTATATGGAATACAAATTTGATGAATATTAGATACCATCGAGTGTATTATTTCAGAAACTTAAAGCAACAGATGATTTCACCCTGAGGCAACAATAAAGAACAATCATCATGGAGGATCCGGAAATATTTAATGCAACAGTCCCATCTTTATCTGGGATCGAAACAGCTTTCTGGAACTATACAGATCATATCCTCGATGATCTTAAGATGGACAGCAACTTTATCTGGTTGCTATGTTCATTGGTTTCTGCTATTTCATGGGTTGTTTACATAGCATACTATAATAGCCGAGTCATTGGATTTATTTTAACAAGATTGTTGAATCGATTTGTTATCCGAGATGGGTATGTTAAAGTCGGTAAGTAACTAGTCGCTGTATTTTAAATTACATTATGCATTAAATTTTTATTTATGAGAATTCATCAATTCATTATAATTATTTGCTAGTCATAAAAAAATTTCTGACTATAAAATAATATGTTATTTATAGGGTCCTTCACACTCAGTGCTTTAAGTGGAAAAATAATGTTCAGAGATATAGTTTACATTACGACTGACTACAGTTTAAGAATCCAAGATGGATGGCTTATATTCAGATGGTGGAGAAGTTATGTTCCAAAAGATGTTTCTGAAGGTGATATATATATTTTTCATTTTAGTTAACGTTTGAAGTATAAAATGATTATATCATCTGTAGGACATGAATAATTTCATTAACATCGATAAGATATTAATTTCATATATATACTGTTTAATTGTAGATCTCTCCCACTCTGATACTCGCCTTTCAGTCATGTTAAATGGCTTTGAATTACATGTATATAATCGCTGTCAACTATATGCACAACTCGAAAAAATATTTGGCCTTACTCCACAAATGTTTCCGGACGAAGAAAATCATAATGTAAATATCGACGACCGCGATGCAGAATCCATGAGTAACGCTGCAAATGAAAATCGGCAACAAACTAATACAATGGATGTTTCGCGTCATGTTAACAATATCAGAAGACAGGAAGCACACGTTATTGCGAGGACATGGAGAGATTTGATACCCGTTATCAAATTGGACATCTGCACGGTAAGCTATTTATCTAACTAGTCTTACTATTATAATTATATTTCTTAGTTCATGAGAAACATCGGTATATAATTATTTAGGGAAGAGTCGTTTTTGGAAATCGTTTGGTACCAACGACTTTATCAATAACGGTCGAAGAAGCACACTTTGTCTATTCAACAAAACCTGCGGCTTCTCGGCACGATCATTTCATGCACTTTACAAAGTGCAAATCTGAGAATTTTAAAGTTATTCTTGCACCAAGTCCAAAATATACTGGTATGGTGGATGATCCACCAAGATACATGGGCGAGGGTTTTGTCGTATTAAGCTCAAATAATATGGAACTGTATTACTACATGGATGAGCCTGGAGTGGTTCCTGAACATCCAGAAATGATAAGACTAGCAAATGGTGATATGGTGGAAGCAATGCCACCAATCTGGGGAATCGACATTAAGTGCGGCAAAGGCACGGACTTCAGTTATGGGCCATGGGCCGATAGGCAGAGAGAACATTTGTTTAAATTTTTTTTCCCAAATGATTATCAACCTCTGAAAGTGACAAAAGCTCCTATACCAGGAGAGAAGAGGCAAGTCCAATCATTCGATATTCGTTTGTCGACACTGAATGAAGCCACGATCGATATCCTCTTCAGCAAGAACCGAGAGACTAATGCAGTTCATGTTAACGTCGGTCCGGGATCCTACTTAGAAATCACCATGCCTTGGATCGTTCTGCAAGACGGTTATTCCACGAAGATAACAGGACAGTTACTGCATCTTGAAGCTACGACAAGTCTTCAGTATCGAAGTCTAGTAGAAAGTGAAACGTTAGAATTTGGTGTTAAATGTCATTATCCCATTAGATGGAATGATCATCAAGAATGGGTATTAAATTTAACTGGATGTAAAGCAACAGCTAATTTGGTATACTCGCACAAAGAGTTTTTCCAAGACATGATTAATGATTGGGCCAGCAAGGCGAGACCTGATCTTTTGCATTTTGTACCTTATACGTGGAAATTTAGTCTTCTACTTAAAGAGTTTGAATTAATCACAGTAAGCAACGAATATAATTGGATTGACTGTTCATCGCAGAATCAAGAAAACGCACACATCGCTTTTTGTGGTGAATTCTTTGACTTGTCATTCGATTTACCTTTTGTGGATTTCTTACCATTAACAATTCCACTAAGGTTCTGGATACAGGGCGAGAGTGTAGATCTTTCATTCTATCTGCCCGAAGTGAATACAAACCGTGTTATTCTGTTAGCCTTGGATAAAAATGCAAAGATAATGACACGTGATGGTTCGTGCAAGCAGCTATCAGACTTGAATGCAAACAAAAAATGGAGAAACGTTTGTCAGAAAGGATTTGGTTGGGTGGATTGTTGGTCTGTACCAATAGTAGCCTTGAGTATCAATTATACGTATCATCCTTGTCCACCATTAGGACCCGTACCACAAGCAAATATAACGACACCAGAAAAAGAAGAGATTTTATTATCGCCAATGAGAATACCCAGATGTAGAAAATCTCCTGGACTTCAGTGGACACAAGACGGCTCAGAAAAGTTCGATCCGCAGTCGTTAACTCCGGATAAAGTCAGTTTAGAATTAGAAATTGGTCCATCGATACTCATATTGTATGGTTCCCTCATAAAAAATTTTATTCATCTGAAAGAGAATATTTTTGGAGACTACCAAAGTTTCACTGATATGCAGCAAAGTCGACCATCTCCTTCAACAGTGAATACAGAAAGAAATAAAGAGAGGGATGTTCAGAATAGTAGCATTGAAGCGTCAGTCGAGGATGAAGAGGCAAAGTCGAAACCCTTTGATCCTAGAGATTATCGACCAATGGAAGTTACAGTGGGGATAACAATGCACGATATTCAAGCGCATTTGGTAAAGAATTGTAATGAAAATGATCCACCGTGTCCTGTAATTCTATTGGAGAGATTTGGTTTCGAAATGAAAAAAGGTTTCAAGGAAACGGAGTTGCAACTACTGCTTTCACCAGCTATCATGTTGTTAACTGATAATGTTATAAGACCGAGTAAGGAAAGACATTTGAACCAGGGACATTTAATGCTGAGTGCATTACAAGTTAGAGGCCATGCAATGTTTAGTAACGAAGGTAGAAGTTTGGATCAGGAAACCCTTGAATATGCATGGTTGATAGAAGTGCAACTTGGAAAGTTGAGTGGAAAAATCAGTTCTCCACAATTGCATCATCTTGTTACATCTTTAGAAACATTCTTATTGATGGCAAAGAATACTGAAAATAATTTGAGACCTCCTGGGTTGCCACACTTTTGTCATCACGGCTTACCTCCTTTACAATGTTCAGAGAGTAATCCAGATAATCACTATAGGTAACAGTATAATTTCAATAGTAAATGATGCACTTCATGTGTATCATTTCAAATTATAAAATATATAGTAAATCATTATAAATGTATTTATTGATGTTATCTTAACGTACTCCTTCCAGATGTCCAAGTTCTGAAGATATAAAGTATAGAATGACTAGAGTATCTATTGATGCTATTGATTTGTATATTCAAGAAGTAGGAACAGCAACTCAAATTTGGATATCACCTATACGAATTTCGACCTGCAACTTGCATGGACAGCAAGTAAAGTCTGGAGTAACTGGTGTCTTACCAGCTATTCTAATTCGCCAGTTTGTATCTGCAGCTGGTCACTTTGCCAATGCGAGTAACACGAATACGACTGGTAGCGGTAGATCACATAATAATGCAAGCAGTCGCTTATCAGGTATTATAAATTGTATAATTAATATAAAAAGAATATTTATTTTTACACCATGAGAAAACTAAACTTAGCATAAATTTCTTTATAGGTGATGGATCTGATATTTGGCTTGAAGTTGGATCAGTAGCTTTAGGTCCTGTCATAATGGAGGCTGCTATTTCACTTCCCACTCCAGAACATAACTTGCACCTAGTGCAAAATAAATATTTGAAAATTCACGACGAAGCAACAAAGAGACTGTGGTTCTTATGGCCTGTAGAAAGCGGTATAAAATCTACCAAGTGCGGTTGCATAGGAGGTTGCGCCTTCTTTGGAAATAATAGAAATGGCCCAAGATTCTTTAAGCCAAGTTACCGCGATCTTCACGACGGTATTAATATTGCGGCATACAGGTTGGATTTTTTTCAATATGTTATATAGAATACATAGATAGTGTGAACAGTTATTAATTATAACAATAAATTATAATTTTAATACTCAATTAGTGAACAGATATTACATAGTAATGATAAATTTGCAATATTTAAAAAATTCAAGTACAACTTTTGCTTATATAAGTAAGTAGTTATTATACGCTCACACGTAATCTAATTGGTCGCGTAATTCTTTGATTCTATGCTTTTGATTTTGTATGACTATCTTATATGTTTCGATCTCTCTTCGTAATCTCTCCATTGCAGATTTTATTTCCCAAGCAGAATTCTTCCCTTCGTCGTCTTGAGTTGAAAATTTCCATACATTCGCATCGACTATTTTCTCGGTCAATATTTCACCCTTGCACGCTTCTTCCACTACTAACTCTTCCGTTTGCTTTATATCTTCTATCATATTCGTTAAGAGTATTTCCTTTTGCTGTGGTACATCCTCAATAACTTCATTGCTTGCTTCATACATCATTTCTTCAACTAATGACAATATCTCGTTCCATTCTCTGTGTTAAAAATATAAAATAATAATGATAAGAATACATATGAAAGTGCCTTAATTAATATATAAGGCCGAAATTCAGATACAGTGTTCGTAGTTTACCTGTACGCCGCACGGGCTTTATTATATTCTGTCTTTCCTGCTTGAACTTCCTTGTATACTTCTGATCTCATACTCTCTATCAAATTATTTTGCCTCTTTCTTCCTCGTTCTAGTATAGCTTGTCTGTCTTCTGCAAGTAAATCCAAGAATACAGCAATAGCTTCTTCAGGATACACATCATATAATCGTTGAACATCAATTTCCGCTAATGGCCTAGTCACAGCTAATTGCCACATAGATTCTGTTGGTTCATTAGCACCACCCATACATGTTTTTGAGTGAGATGCAGATGCCATCATACATTCGTCCATTTCAGCTAAAAGATTCCTACGCTTTTGTTCCTGTTGTCTAAGAAAATTTTAATATATTTTAATATTAATGTAGAATTTACACATCACATGCCGACTTACCTCACGATTAATTTTTGCCTTAGTATTTCTAATATTTTCAAGTGTTGCTGTTCTGAACTTAGTTTAAATATATGATTCATCTTTGGTACTTTCTTCAGATCCTGTTGCAATCTACTCACAAGGAATTTTACAAAATCATTGTTGCCTGACGTTACTCCTCTTATTTCTTCATCGATTTGTGATAGCAGTACATCAAAGAACGCTATTTCATTTTGAATTTTGCCACATGCCTGTCCCATTGGTGCACGCAATTCTTCATACAATTGAGAAATATCACCTGAAATTCAATATAGAATTCATTTTTTAATTAATTGGGCTATTGCATACGTATTCTTAGCTATGTACTTCATTTTTTACCAGATACTTTAGCTTCTATGTTTCTTATATAAAAATCTTCCATTTCTGACTCAGACGGGTTCTCTCCTGGAATAGTGTGTGTAGATAATTCATGTAGAGCTTTCGTGTAACGAAATTTTGATTTATCCATTGAGCATGGAATAACTGTGACATCTGTTGCATTATCTAATTCCTTATCAATATTAAGAGCCACAAACGCATAAGTCCCTTGATTATTTGGTAAACAGCGAGTTGCAACGTAAGTTCTACCGTCTGCTGATCTTTCTTGAAAATCATCAGTCATATCATCTAAAATTTATGTAATCACTTCAGCAGAATATTTTTGATTGTGCTATATTATCGCATTATACATATATATGTATATAACTTCATTTATATTATTCATGATTACATTTGGAAATTAGTATGATTTATCATTTATGAAAATATAAATTTATTACCTACTGGTTGGTCTATATCAGGTTCGAAAGCTTCATCAGTAACGGATGTACCAAATACTGTATTTGATGCAGGTAAAGGCCCTTCCCCTGGTGGCTTAAAAAATGGTCCTGCCATTTTACCTTCTTGCATGTTCATTAGCAAATGTGTAAGGAATACATTTCTGTTTCGCTTTTGATAAATGCCTTCCACCTTTTCTCCACACAATTTTGAAAGCCATTGCGTGCACAATGTAATATCCCTTTGATCAACAATTTGTGGGTAATAAGTTTTTGCTAAGGTCATAAACAGTAGGAAGTCTCGGTCAAGAGTCTCTTCAATTTCTGCTTCTTCTGCCATGATCCTTCTTTGCTCAGTTCCAAGTAATTGTAATCGATTAATAAAATTGAGTACCTACATTATATTTTTGTGCATGACCACATTGTTAATACAATTTCAATAAGGACATATAACGAATGATCACATTAGATTTGACATAAGCACATTCGTCAAATTTGAGGAAACAAAATATCATGAACAAATGAACGTTTCTATTGATATGGAGTTTATATATAGATATATAGAGTTACTAAACCAATAAATAAACGGGCACCAGCGAATGAACAAGTTTACTACGCAACGTGGAAGTTCAATCGCTGGTTTGATTTATTAAACGTTCATTCAATGGTGCAGTCACCCTAAATAAAAAAATGACTCTATACAGTATGACCATCAAGATATTTTGTGTAATAGTTATTGTTTTAAACTTAATAATTAGTTTTATATGCATGCTTATATTTTTTTCTATTTATTTAGGATACACGAATCTGGGAAGGAAAAAGGCTTTGGACAATCTATTTTGCACGACGATCAATTAGTTTTTCATACGCCACCATACAGTTTGCAAGATGTATCATTACAAGATATCTGCTATCCTGTTAGTGGATTGAAGGTAACTGTTGTTCAAGATGGATCCCAAAGTCCAAAATGCGGCGTAGAAAGATCAAGATCTGTTAGTGATCACAATAAGGATTCCAGTATAGAAGGAAACAGTAGTACAAAATTAAGTACCGCTTCAGCAAGTCCACTAGCTGGAAATGGAGAAAGGAGACCGCTAGGTCGAAGATTCTCCTATACATCAATTCGGTAATCTAAAAAAACATCTACGACATTCTTTTCCAATTATTGATAAATACTAAAAGAGATTTTTTTTGTATTTCATTTTAGTGGCTCGAATATAAAAGACATTCCGTATTCTCGTTTGGTTGATGCTAGTCTTATAACACAATTACCACAGAAATTAGATTCGGATTCAAAATTGAACTCGGAACGTAGTAAGTCAATTTTAAGCGTTCCGGAAATTGAAACTGCACCAAAGAGCAGTGCATCCGATTCGAAATTGGCTGTAGATTATTTCAATGCTCCCGCAGTGGATTCACTGCAGCAAAGCTCTAGTCCCCAATCACTGCCAACAGTACCAACAGATTCATGCTACGCAACGATACAAAAATCGACAAAGGGTACTGAAGGAGTTAATGTGTCCGATTCGCATCATTCACTGTGTGTCAGATCAGATTCGGAAGAGCGATTAAGGCAGGAGGTAAAATACAATTAATCAAGTAACCAAAATTGTTTATTAACGGTGAATATATTTTTTGTGTAGGTGCAACGTACGATATCTATGTCGTCGGAAAATCATTCGGAAGCATTTTATTCTGCCGATGAGGATGTTAGTCATGGTTTGGGAGGAAGTAGAACGTCTAGTTTAAGGCATTCAATTGTGGGATCTGGTTCAGTCTTAAACCGTAACGATAGCACGAAGAAGAAATATTCGTCTGACTTGTCTATTGTGGAGAGCTCAGCAAATGCAAATTTAATTGTAACAGAGAAAGCACATACTCTTGAGAGAGCAAAAACACCAACACTTAATTCGAGGAAAAGTCCACGAATAAATAGAAACACTAGTTTTCGCAATGAAGTTGATTCGAACGAGAACGGAGTCCTCCATGATTCTTCCGATACTCATTCCGTTTCTTCTACCAGTTTTATATCTGCTGTATCTTCACAGGAAGATATGACATTAGTCAATTTGCATATGCAAGTGAATAAACCTATTGTAGATTCACCACTCCTAATGTCTAGTTATGTTAGCCATCTGACTCAGGTAATATTCTATGTTAATTATAATTTTATAATAAATAATTTTTTATTGACTTAGGTTTGTATAATAAATCTATCTTCAGGTACGTTGTTCTAATTGGAGTCAGTCGTCGTTACCTTCTGGTGGTGATGCCTTTACAACTCCATTGTTCCAACGCACGGAAGACGGTAGATTAGTTTATATTGGGGGACGTTACGTACCTAAATTTGATACAGTTACAGAAGGTTTTACGTCCTTAAAAATGATAACGCGCAACGACGGATCACCTACGGCCGGTTCATCGAATAAAACACCGACCCATCCTTACTTATGGGATAATTCAGCATTAATCCAATCTGAAAGTGAGATTACAAGTTGATGAATATATTAATCATGGTGATACTTATATTATATTTTATACATCATTGCTCATAGGCGAAGATGACAATACTGCTCATAACGAAGAAGAATTATTGACTGCTCAACACGAAACTGGTTTACGTACAACAGTTATGGTGAAACTTAAAGGCGATGTTGATATCATGATAAGTCCAATGGTGCTAGAATCTCTACAACGCTTTATTGATGCTATTACGCCTACGCTGGCCACTTTACATCCGCTAACAATTTTGAATCATTTGCATAATGAATGCATCAGAAGAGTTGAAGATGCTAATATTTTAAAACAAGATCAAAGTTTGTCTTATTGGAGTCAGGTTCAGACGAGCTCTAAACGATCTACAGCTGAGAGGAACATTAAAAGCGGCCAAGGCGAAGATAAAAGTCAGTTCTATTAAATTGTAATTACTGTTCCTAATTAACAGTTAAATTCTATTTTTAAAAATTCGTTCTGTCATTGCAGGTAAAATTGCATTGCAAACCAGTATTTATGAGGAAAGTATTACTACACAAGTTCAGGGAAGCATTATTTTACCAAAGGTAAATACTAACTGGTAGTTATAGCTTTAAAAAATGTTTAATTTACAAAATTTCAGTTTCTCTCGCCATATCTATGAATATCTTTATATAATAAAATTGTGTCATTTTTTTTATAGATGAACATAACGTTACTGCAAGCATCCGTTGTGGAAGAAATAATATCTTTTTCAGCACTTGACAATATACGAGACTTGACCTGCGTATCTTTGTTTGCAATTTGCTTTGATGATGTGACAACAAGATTTTACATCGGCAAACAAGCACGAGAAGTTGTTCAAACTTTTCACAAACCTGCTGTTTTACCCAATCAGAAAAAAGTGAATAAAATCAGTAAAGCATTTTTACCCGGTCACCAAACTACCGCTGTGGTTGCTGATATCGGGGGTGGCGAAACGGTATATATTGAAACATCGGAGAAACAACAAGAAGAAACTATAATCACACTTAATATAGGTACGATTCTATATTCTCGCCATTTTTTAATTCATGTTACTTTGATTTTACGTGTTTATTCTTTCTCTTGACTAAAATAGGCAAAGTACATTCGCAGCTGCGTAGGCTAAGAAACGAGTCGTCGATATTGAAAGATGCAGTGATTACTGCTATACCAACTCATTACTCAAGAGTACTCTTTACATGCACACGAATTACATCCCCGTTAAAATGCATCGACTATTACTTACATCAGCCTACCGATGAAAAGGATAAACAAAGCGTAAGATATTTTTAAATATATAAATAGTTTTAGGGTAATACTTTTAATTTTTTTATTATATTTTCTCTCGCTTTGATTAATCAGAAACAGACAGGTCCTCCTCAAGCTACAGAAGAGTTTACAGTAGGAAGCGGCGAAGATAGACTAGGGTTTATAATGTTCGAGTGCGGTTTGGAAGGTATCAAATTGAAAATTGTCAAACGATCTCAGTTTGAGAAAAATGATAATGGACATGACGATAAGAAAGCTGACACTGAAATATTCTATACCGACAGTGTTAAAAGTCGCGAAGAATTAGAAAATGCAGCAGGTATGTATAATACAGGAAAGAGTTAAATACTCGTATTGATTCTAGGATAAGTAAATATGTTTAATTAATTTTAGCATCTACTACTACAACTACTGAAGTTGATACCGGACCTGCGAATACTTCTAATGCAACCCAAATTAATACAAGTGCAACGTGCACTAGTCTTGTTGCTAAAGAAAACAATGGGAATACTAGTTCTTGCGTGATAGAGTTGAAGACCGTGTGGTTCAATTTTGCTGCACCACCGCGTACGCCAATCACGAGAAAAATTGATTATACTAGATTAGATTGGAATTTATTGAGCACTGCATCACCTGCAATCAATGCATGGATGAATCCGAGTAACAGATTTGCTATTCGAATTGTGCATATGTTTAGATGCATGTATCGCAGATCGACCGCCATTGTTGCCTGTCTGATGGCTGAAGCATTAGACGTTCAAGGAATACATATGCCCATAAAGGTCCATAATTATACTACACTAATTAACTTTCTCTAACCAACCATTAATGTATTGATAATTGAAAATATAAATTTATAATTAAATAATAGTAATTATTAAATAAATTGCACAATTTTGCAGAGTCGATATGGACGATTAACGCCGTTGGCAAAAACTTTACAAGAAGATCCATCCTGTCAGTTGTGTAGCATTTTACAGAACTACGTACTATTGTCAGATCTTGCTACTATTGAAGCTAATCTCAGAGAGACTGATTTACCATTATTATCTACACTGCGACAAGTACTCTAATAATAATATTAGACATTTTTTTATTATCTCCAAAAAGATATTTACAATAACTGCGTATATTTTTTCCAGGGTGTCATCGTTTTGAGCAGACAATGGAAAAATGTTCTGTATACTCCGCTATTACTGGAGCATAACTACAAAACGAAACACGTTAAACCACTTAACATTACATTCGCTGTTCCAGATCCTGACGAGGTAAGACTTTTCTTTAATTTGAAAACACGAAGAATTAATTGCATTAACATGATCGTTTTTCGATGGCATTGACATTCGTACAAACAGCCATGCCATGTTGCACGATACTTTGATGAGTCTACAATCATTTATCGCTGTGTTCGTTTTTTAACTTAACGCGCATCGATAATCATATAAAGTTATATGTGAAGAATGCTGAACGTATGCATTCAATAAAAAATATGCGAAAAGTAAATGAAATTATGGCATTCAAAGCTTTAAGTTTAATGTTCTCGTGAGAGAATATTTAATTTCCTAGCTCTATTATACATATAAAAGCTGTTCTCAAGATTCCCTTAATTGGCTGTGAAATCTTAACAAAATGCATAATCCCATAGGAATACTTTCTTCAATATATAAACAAGGCGGAACTGGAGGAGATTGTAAACAATAGAGAAAGGAGTAAGAATTCATTTACAAAATTTAATATTCTATTGTATTAACAATAATGTGTCGCGAGGGAGCATATGTCGGCTTGCACACATAAAATCTTACTCATGGGTTTTACAATCACCATCTTCTTTCATTCTTTTAGCCTGTCTACTGTTGTTATTAATCCCATAAAATAATATAGATCATTTAACACTAGCCCTCTATATGCAACGTGATTTGTTAAATTTATTGCTTTCTGTGAGATTGACCAAATTACAAATTCGAACTAGTCCTGCATAATAATTATTTGCTCTTAATTGCTTAATCAATCCCAAAATCAAACAATTTTAGCGGGATTCTTAAATATCTTAACGTTATCCTGTTCAATAATATAATATCACTATTGCAAGTTATTGGGTGCTCACCAATAATCCTAAAATTGTTCAATTATATAACAAAAAGTGAGTGCTAACATTTTTATGCCATAACCAGAAATTAATAAATTTTTTCTAAATATTGTTTCTTCAACTAATGCAATATTTAAGCTATATATTGTGAATAACAGTTTGTTGCAAAGGGTATTATGAATAAGTGCATAGAAATTTGCTTTGAAACAGAAATACATTCTTATCTATTTCTATTAAAACTGTTAAATTTTACGTTAAAAATATTGATCTATGTTTAACTTCTCAACAATCATTATTCAATATACACCAACATCGTAATTACATAAAATACATAAATGAATTCAACTTCTAATTGTAAAACATTAATCCCCAACGCGTCAAGCAGAAGCCTTATTATGTTGTACTCTTCTTAAATTTACAAGATTTGGCAATCTCAATTATCCATATTAATACTCTGCAGAAACACAACTTTATTCTGCATAGTACATGTATCATTATTATTTCATCTATATTTCTTAGAATCCTTATCTATAATTGTTCACAAGCCTTTACAGTTGAATAATCATTGTGCCTATGGTTCGAAACATACATTATGCACAAATCCAACGTTAATGCGTCTTACATGTTAGAGTCATAGAAATGAGAAAAGATAGATTTGGCTTGCTAATGTGCAGGAGAATTTGCTGACGGATGGGGAGGGTAGTGCAGGCGATGTTGATGATCAGGAAGTGACTGATGAATGCGCAATGCTGATCCACACGGACCACATGCATAAACATGTGCAAGTCAAGAGTGGACAAGATAAGACTACAGGTATTATTAACTGACAATCAGGAGTAAATCAGAATCGAGATGATTGCGCAGCCACGCATTTGGCAAGCTTTTTTTGTAATACTTACAGTTTTCTTCTGTTATCGCCTATTTGCTGACATTAATGTTAGATAAGCTTTCATTTAAGCGTTTTGTAATATTATGATTTTTATTTTTATTGGTGAAAAACATAATGATGTTCCAATAACTTAATTAAAGTAGCCGTAATTTTATTCCACATTAAAGTTATAACGTTGCTAATTTCAAGAAGGATGAATTTAAAAGTTTTTCAACATTTTACATTGTTGTATTATATAATGTCATTATATTATTAATCTGGATTTACTTGAATAATACAATGCTTTTGCTTTTGATGAAAGTATCTCTGGTTGTCCAAATCTCATTGCTTAGGAAGTTGTAATTTATTGAATTATTATTGCTGAAATTTTTTAAAAGTGTATTCACATTTTTGTCCATTACATGTTTTATATCGATAACTGTATTTATTTTGTATTTGTACACGTTAAAGCTTTTGTATGGGACAGTTCAGCATTATGTTTCCTCAAATTTCATACATATACCTTAATGTTTCTCAAACATTATTGTCCTTCATTTTCATTGCTATCTTCCATAATACATTTCATATTTTTTATCATCAATTTACTTTTATTTTGTTACATTTGCATTATTAAAAAGTAGATAAATCTCTGTCTAAAGCATTTTCCAATATCATTACTTTCTATAGAGCTCAGTAATAAGAAATTATAAAATTTTCTATTATGTAGAAACTATTTCCTATTATTACTTTAGCTACTATTTCATTTCCAATTAGTACTTAGTAGCTTTTTTTTTATACTGTCTTACAAACAATAATATATATCTTTCCTAACACAAATGGCTTTGTTTGGTGTGGAATTAATGACAGGTTTATGTGGTGATGGTTTGACGGTACCTGTAAGCTCTCCCCGCGGAAGAGATACCACCCCTTTACCAACACCGGTTCCAGGTCCGGATTCATTAACTTCTCCTTCTCCACCGATAGCCCTCTCAAGAAGAGGCAAATCACTGCAACCTACTCAAGTACCTGTTAGTACTCGAGCAAGTATTGTGTTTCCATTGCTTGCAAGTGGTGGTCTGTTCAATCAGCCACGGGAACCCAACAATATAAGTAAGTGTAGCGTAGATGAATTGTTTAACAGTTTTTGTACTATCTCCCATACAGAAGCACTATTAAAATTAGTGAAAATTTTATATTTCAAATTTATTGGAAGAACCCTTATAAATTCTGAGTTCTCAAAAGAAGCTACTTTTCCATTTTAAAGAATGTTCTATTGCATCCAATCATTTAAATCTTTGCCATTAATCTTATTCACATATCATAAAGATAGCTTAAGCAATCATTCAAAATATTCATTATCCAAAGCACATTGTTCGCTATGTTACATGTGGTGGTGGTGTGTCAAATGTGTAAAGTGTACATAACTAAACTTAATTATGTTATGCTGGTTAATTATACATTTTATATATAATTTTTTATTCAGGCTATGGAACATTACGTGAGGAAAAAACACCACAAATTCATATTTCCCATTCTCATCAATTGGGCTCCAATCCCAGTATTTATTCTGGTGGAGTAGGACATGGTAGTCAGCACAGTATTGGAAGTTTGGATCAAGTTACTTCGCCAACTAGTCATCATTCTAATAGACCTGTCAGTGCAGGTGAGGATCTGTACAGTTGGATGGCAAAGCAACAAGAATTCATAAAAGATAATGAAAAAGGAAACCTTAAAGGAAACTGGGTAAGACTACTATTTTTATGCTCAATGCAAAAAATTAATAAAAAACCTAATCTTCTCATATTTTTAATGTTGTTTCAATGCTATTGATACAAGTCGTAGTGTGTTAAAACCATTTTTAAATTAAATGTATTGCTTTCTTAGGTCTTTCGTGCTGAACAAAAGACTATGAAGGTACTTAAACCTGTATTTATTGGCAACATATGCTAAACAGATTTGATTTATATACTTTTGTTCTAATTTTAAGAAGTGTGATTTTGTTGCAATTCTGGCTATAAAAGTAAATACATTCTATTATAATCACATCATTCATAATTTTTCAGGACTCCAAAATCAATACTATGACTACAGAAGATACAGAAGATTCTGATATTCATAGCGGTGCTTTTCTATATCCAATGAAAGATTCTTTACGCCTGTTGGATGCACATTTAATTTTTGAACCACTTTTATCTTCTCTTTCCGTGATGCCTCAACAAATGCTATCTGCTATTGGTTCTGGAAATACCAATAATCTATCTTCACTAGATTCACTAGGATCAAATTTATCTCTTGTTGGAAGTATGGATACTATGCGTATTGATATAGTCGTCAGTGAATTTGGAAAGATGACGGAGAAAAAGAAAGGTTGTTATAAAATTTAGCCTATTAAGTGTTAGTTTCTTTATAATGAACTACAATATAAATCGTTATATATTTCAGGCAATAAAAATCAGTCCAAGAAAGCACTAGGACCAAAATTCTATCTCGATATACCGCCTGAAACGCCTGCATTTTTATGCGAGAAAATTGGCATTGACATTGATATTAAAAAGATGGCTGATATGACTGTCGATGATATGATACAAAAGCAAAACGTATTATACATTTCTAGAGGACAATTAAAGAAACATACAAGCACAATAGTCAATTTCAGTCTTCATATTCGATACATCAGTCAACAAGTGAACATGCCACTTTTGAGACTATTGCATCAAATTAGCAATATGTATCAGAATGTCAAAGAGACCCAAATGGAACTAAAAGAAGAAGAACCTGAGACCAAAAGAAATAATAACTCAACAGTCATGGACAGCACTGTAAAGAATGGTTCATCCTCAAGTAAGTGTTACTGTTTTATATATAGCATTCTAAAATGAATTCATAATGTAAGTTTTATAATTTATTGTTTTTCACAACAGCATCAGTCCTACCAGAACAGCTTCTCACAGGTGACAAGAAAGTGGAAGAAACATTACTTGGCAGTAATTTAGAATCTGGTCGACCAAAAGTTATATCACCTTCAGCAAGTATCAGATCACGCCCACAGAGTTTTGCACAGAAATTGCGTAGCACTGGAAAAAGTGTAAAAGGATATATCAATTTAAGTGAGGGTGTTATAACACCAAATTTTGGCGCAAGTCCCAATGGATCCGGTTTGGATAAGTTTAACGCGTTATCTGATAAAGGCAAAGATAATTCAAACTTAACGCCAAGATGTTGGAAAACAATATATTACCTTCTTGATCTATACGCAACCCGACCGGAGACCAAAACTATCACACATCGTTTTTCTGTACCTGCTGATGCAACAGATCAATATAAAGGATCTCGAAAGTATGAAAATCTTAATGAAACAAAAGACGCGGATATTGAGAAAGGTTTGAACGCTGAAACAAGTTCAACACCAGTGCCTCCGCCAAGAGAGCTAAGTACGTGAATATAACCAATTTTAGTTTCTCTCCAGAATCACTTTCCACCTATACTTTTCAAAAATATATATTTCTCTTAGATATCGTCACAGGGGAACGCACGAGATTGATAATATTTGGTGTGGCCAGAATACACAGGACTAGATTACTGGCAACTCTCAGTGGTCTGAAACTTGAGGCGGAAATTACGAGTTTACATGCCAGTTTAACGTGTCGTAAAAAATCACGACCTGCTAGTCTAGAGTGCAGTCTTACTGGTCAAATTGGCAGAACAATGATTGTTCTGTTAGAAGGTGTAGCACCTAGTCAACAAACCGTCGTGAAAGTAACAGTAGGGAAATCGCAAGCTTTGTACTCAAGTGTTACAAGAAGACAAAAAGATAAAAACAGCGGGTTACTCACAGTAGGTGCTGTGAATATAGATATACCACAGCATCCCGTAGCTTTACACGGTATGATGACAAGAGGTAGTAAGCAATTATCTTCTACGCTACAGGTAAGTTTAAAATAAAATATAATTGTATAAACAATCATTTTCTGAATCACGAATATTAATGACATAAGTCATTTGTATCTTTAGGAACTTAGGGTCACTAGAACAGCATCGCGAATATCTCGTGGCCAGCAACCTGAAGAGACTGATGGTGCACCTGGAAGTCCTACTCATTATCCACCTGCACCCACAATAGACATAGAAAAGCCACAAACAGTATCTGATCTTTTAGAGCCAATTGTTATGCAGTTCCATATAATTCTGCAGAGCTTGAGTATAACAGCGGCATTGCTACCGTCCTTACAAGCACAATACAAAATGGATCAAGTAAATAGTTCGGGCACTACAGGCAGTAAAGCTAAATTTACAATTGATTTGCCACACCACAGCTTGAGCTTCACAACGAAACTTCAAGTGACTGAAGCTAATCTTCCTTCTGAAGCCAGTATCGAGCTGCCAAAGGTTCACGTTTCAGCAGAATATATTCAAGATGGAAACAGTAATTTGAATGATAGCAAAATAGCCGGTAAGTTGCGTGAAATGTTAAATAATTTAAAGATTAAATTTTTATTGGATGAATTAGGATAGCATACAATTCTAAATTTTGTTTCTGCACGTTTCAGATGGTGTTGTATTGAGACAAGGCAGCTACTTGAGTGCAACTGCTGACATTGGTGTATTTGAGCATTCCTTGACAACAGATCTCTTAAATCATTTAGTGTTTGTACAAAAGGTATTTATGAAAGAAGTCAACGAAGTTGTACAAAAAGTGTATGGCGGTGAAAAGCCAGTACCGTTATGGCTCGAAGACGAGGAACCTACTAGTTCTAGTCTGAAGAGAATATTATTTTCATTGATCATTCGCATTAAGGTAATCGTCACTTGTAATACATAGAAAGTATACATTGTTTTGTACATATATTTGGACTCAACTTTTATAACACTGCAGTAAATAATTGCAATGCATATTATCCATTCTCAAATACAGTACAAAACGAAATAACTAGAAAAGAATCAAAGTGCATAAACTTAGAGTTTTTTAATTTTACAGAGAATTCAATTGACCGCAACTACTCCTACAAATTCTGCAGTTCGTTTGGAGACTGGTGCAGTAGAATTTCAGTTATCAAATCGTGTACAAAATGTATCCGGTTCTACGCAACCAAACCCGTATATGAAGCTCTTTGGCAAAGCTCAAGTCGACATTAATTTGAGTCTTGGGCAACTACTAAAAAATGTCATGTTTGAAGAAGCAGAACCCGAGTTTCAGCAATTTGCCTTCTTCAATACTAGGGTCGGCTTGCGCAATGCCTTTCAGGAGGAAATGGCACAAGGCGAAGACAAAGAAGTAGTTTTAATCACCCTAAAGCGGCCGTTGATTTATATTCAACCCATGGCAGTCGACAAAGCCATTCTCGTCTGGCTCAATTATAAAAATGCTTATGAATACTGGAATGAGAAAAGAGCGAACTTGAATAAGGAAGTGTTAACTGCTACGCAGCAGGTCCTTGAAAAAGTACCATTTGGGCAGCTAACAAGTCAGCTTAGTGCGCCTCATCTAGGAACTTTGTTCCTCCAACTGACTGTAGATGATATGGGAATATGTATACCATTAAATCCATTACCACCAAATAATTGGGGTCTCAACAGAGGATTGTATGATGGAGAATCTAGGGGTGCAGTTGTTGTTACACTTGAAAGCACCAGTATATCTGCGTGTAGTAGCGGAAGCTTAGTTAGTAAAGGCCGGTGAGTAGATTTATAACACAATAGAAAATTTTTAACTTTTAAAATCTACATGCATATATAATTGAATGGAGTTGCCTTTTTTCAGGTTTGTGGGTCTGTGTCTAAGGTTTGCTGAAGACTTCGAAACTTCTTTGGATGACTGGAAACCAGATATGACAGATAGTAGCATTATGAATCTATGTGTAGTTTCAGAAGGAACTTATGAAGTGTGTAGTAGAACTATTGCACAGAAACAGGATAAATCAGGTAAATACATAATAATATATTATCCCAATATATGTTGATTTTAGATTTCATTGTATTAATTTTTTTTTATTTATAGATAATGCAAAGTGGTTACTGAATGTTCAATGGCAAATGGAAGGCGTGGATATTAATCTTGATGTAAATGTAGGACAACAACTTTCAGCATTAGGTCATACGTTGACCATGCTAACTGGCTCCGAAGAAGATGATAGTCATATACCAACAGACTATGACAGCGATGATGGGGATCAGCCGGACAACAGTACTAGCCAGGTTAAGAAAAAAGTAGGGTTTATTTTCTTTTCATTTTATGTGTGGAGTGCTGTGACGTCTAACCGCTGGTAACGTATACTTTGTTGTATATTAATACCTTGCAAATATGACCATTTCGAGATCTAATCAGAGTTTTGGCAGAGTGACTTATGCTTTTGAATTTTTGTTTCATATATTTTTTTAGGGTGAATACTTTAGCTCTTCTTGTTGCTTTTCGTTTGTCATAATAATTGTTATATTATATTATTTGTACCAATGGATTCAACTATCTTTATAGGAAAGTATCTTGATGAAAAAATCCAAAAACTGGACGGATAGTCTTCCGGCTTTTGTATTTGATCCATCATTAGATGCGAAAAAGCGGTCAAAGCTAATTGAAAAAGAAATGAACGAGCAGGCTAAAATAATCAATGACTTGAGATCATTAGGAGCTTCGCACGGTACCATAGAGCAGGAAATGAAACGTTTACATGAACTGGAAGCAATGGTTTTCAAGGATTTCAGAAGGTATATAATAAGAATGCTTGTTGATAATAAGTCTCAATGATATCTGATTTTTTATAATCAATTTGACTTGCACAGGGACATGATTCAAAAATTAAGAAGACAATCAGTAAAGGCATCAGGTATAAAAGGCAAACTTGGTCTGGGTAGCAAGACAAATGCTTACAGATCAAGATCTTTTATTGTGCCATCACCAACACCCGAGCATCAACTGGAAAGTCCAGAAGATATGAATGCAGAAGTGAATTCCGCCAATTCTGCAAGTTTTGAAAGTAGTCCTAGAAGTGGTCCAAGCCGGTGAGTATTAACATTTCAAAATTTCATGAGACAAAATAATTTAATATATCGTTTCTATATATATATATATATATATATATATATATATATCTCAAACAATTTTAGTTCGGCATCCCTTCGTGTACGAGGACTAAGCGGTCCAAGGGTCACATTTAGTGATACTCATACAATGTGCAGGTAATTAATATCTTGATATTATAATCACTAATTAATCAAATACTTTATAAACTTTATAAAATTATTCCTATAAGGCAATCGTCATTACCTAGTGCGGGATCTGAGTTAAGTTTACCTGAAGGAGATTTAGAATGGCCAGATACTATAGACATTGAAGGAGAACAGGTAGAACTGAGGAAAAAACACCGAGATACCAGTTGTGCATCCAGTTATGATAGTATGGAAGGAAAGTATGTATTCTCCATAAATACATATCTCTTAAGTTTAGATTAAGATATTTGATCATATTAATTTATTTAATATTCACTATTAGCGTCCCACTTCTTGACTCCTATTCAAGAGAACAAACTTCGACAACATCATCTCCACATATTGCAGTTCAAAAACCGCAAGAGCCGAACATTGATTTTGAACTTGATGTCAAAGTTTTAATAAATAGTGGAAAATGCGTTTTGCATACTAAAGATGCCCGTGAAGATGAACTGAAATTGTAAGTATTTAATATAAAACATTTTTTATTGTGCTAAAGATCCAGCCGCTTAGTTTATACCATTTTCTAATCTGCTCATCGTATTTTTTTTTTGTTTAGAATGAGTAGGATGAAAAAGGAACGCTCTTGTTCGGGAGGGACATTTGAGTTTCAGCCGAGTAGTCCAAGTAGTAGCAGAAAGCACTTGAATAATAAAGAAAAGTCTTCAAGTACCAGTGCATCGAGACTGAAATATCTACAACATGCAAATGTGCCTTTAGTCGACTTGACAATTTTCCACATTCCAGGATTGGACGTGAAGGTAAAATTAACACTTTGTTTACGAGCTGCCTTGCATGGGGTGCGGGCTAAAGTGTCCTAGTATGTGTCTCACATACAATATGTTAAAAAAATAATTTATTGTATTTGAAATATTTGTTTAAAGAAGTTTACTATTTTTTACTACAATGTTCATTCGTTCTTGGATCATCAGGTGCATTATGAGTCAAAAACACTTCCTGAAGATTCCATATCACCACGCGTGTCGGCAGACAACAGTTTATTGAATCCAATGTCGGCGACATTGCTTAAGAAATTTAGTACCAAAAAGGCTAGTTTGTTTGCATGGATGACGCTTCAGAGCATTCCTGAAGAAACTATTATAAGTCCTCATATTCTTGAGTTCTTGGAGCAAACTCTAGAACCAATTCCAAGTAAAACAAATTTTCAAAGTGGAGCGCATACTGCTACTGTTTTTTCTCTGGACAATACGGAGAGTACATCTTGGGCAGCTACAGCCGCTAGCGGAAACTACGTTTATGCAAGTTTCCCAGTTGACGTAATAGTATACTTTCATATGCAGCCATCTACCTTCAGGTTAGTTTACTAATTAATTCATCTAACTAGGATACTACATTTATAGAAATACCTTTTTTTTTTTTATGTATTACAGATTTTCTTGCCTGCCGGTATCGCGTGTTGAATGCATGCTCCAGCTACCGTCTCTCGATATTGTATTTTCTTCGAAACGAGCTGAAGAAGAGCTCACGGAATTTCGAGAATATAAATCTACTTCTGCACCATCGATGGCGAAAGAAGTTGGATCAGCCATCGGTGGATTATCAGTTACTGGTTGCCTAGCTGATTTCTCTGTTTACATTTTCCATCCATACGGTGGTGGTAAAAAGTCTGGATTAAAGGAAGCACAGTGGTCGCCATTGTCTGATAGTGAAAGGAAAGACTCATTAAGCATCAACGTTGAATTTGTAAAGTTTCACTTGTCGAGGAGTAGGAAAATAAACTTTCAAAGTGAACAGATAAAGAAGGGGACAGATACAAGTCGAGCAGTCATCCGATTTTCAAGTATGTATTCATTTGTATTATACTTGTCCCTGGCCATTATCTTATTGCTAATCATTTATTGAAAATTAATTTTATACCTTACAGCTATCATCGACATAGGATCAGCATCATTTAAATACGATATGCGTCGATTGACTGAAATTCTTGCCTTTCCTAAAGCATGGTATCGTCGTAGCATAGTCAGACGTATGTTCCTTGGTGATCTTAGCTCAGGAACAGCATATTCCGAAGGTGATGGTAGTCCTCCATTAAATCAAGAAGAAGCAGTTATGGGTAGTTCCTTGTTAAAGCATTACGAGAGACACGCTGGGGATACATTATCAAGAAGTGCGCCAGAGCGAAGTCCAACATTAAATAGAGATAGATTAAGATTAAGTTTGGAAAATGACATACCAAAACAATCTCGTGTGAAAGGTAAAATTTGCTACCATTGGTTTTCTAGAAATATATTTTGATCCGCGTTTTCTCGTATTAATCTTAGATATTGGTAAAGGATGGAGTTTTAATACTGAGAAGCAGACGCCGTCAGAAATAAAAATGCGGGAATCTGCTTGGGAGACGCTGGTTCTTTTTGCGGTGAACTTTACACGTTTGAATGTTCATATGAATATGGGAAATGTCATGGGGAATGTCTCGTGGATGACTAAAGATTTCCGGTCCGATGGTAGACTCTCTATAGGCAGTACTGGTTATAAAAATCTTTACATTGGCGTCGGCTTAGGAGGATCCAGTTTGGATGCCAAAGGTGGTATTGTTGGCGGGATTATAGAACTGAGTAAAATTGACACATATAGTAAGTGGTATTAATATCAATTAGGAGTTGTTATTTTAATCGTAATTTTATTATTTCTAATATTCTCTTAATTTTTTAGTACATATCCGTGAAGAACCTGGTACCGAACCAGATCATACAGTCGGGTTAAAACTATTTGCATTGGAGCTACGATTGGATTACATGGGAACTAGTGTTTTAATGTCCAGGGTGTCCTCATTAGATGTTACACTTAGAGATGAATGGAAAATAAACCGTAACAACAGCGGAGATGCTTTTATGCCAACGAGAAGGTAACTTCAATTACTCATTCAATTATATTAAGTGAACAGCTTGCATCTAATAGAAAAAATAATCTGTTTACTTTTATATAGACCAGCTATAATCTTTATGCATGGTGACTTGGGATGGGACCAGCTGCAAATTATGATTAGTAAATCAACAACCGCGGATCTTTTGAAAATGTTCTATAAATTAGATGAATTCTTTAGTCAACAATTTAAGAGTAGTAAGCGAGTATTTAGTTCGCTACAACCAAAACACCAAAGAATGAATAATAATAGTTTCAAGAAACGACAGCAGAAGAAGAAAACAACTATCGATGGTGATCATATTCACTTGTTCATGGGGTATTTATTTATAATTATTTCTCACGTCCAATATTCTGCAGGACCGTGGACACTTAATCAAACGGCAATATCTGATGCAAGACATCATCGCCATTGGCAACGTGTATTAACACAAGTAGCCGGACTTCAATTAGGATCACTAAGATTTTCGTTACCATCAAATGGCACTGTTCTTGGCGGTACAATGGAATTACACGGGTCGAATATTAGTCTGGCCTGTTTCCATGGGATAAATTTCAAAAGCAAGAGCTGGGCGCTATTCTCTTTGAAAGAGCCATGTATCAGTTTCGCTTCCGAAGCCCAAGAGATACCCAGCGTCGAATGTAAGATATATTTATGCTACTATCTTTTACTTTATTAATATACGTAATATTAAGAAGTATCAATTGTCTACAATAGCACCGGAAACTTGTGACGTACATGTTGTACAAACTTTAACTATAAGTCTGGGCCAACAACAGCAAGAACAACATGCAAGGCATCATTCAATGGCTACAGTTTGTAGATTAAGCCGTAGTGTACTGTTTCCGCCGCAGTTTAAAACTCTGCAAGAATGGTTCCACTATGCTTTTGCTAACAGTGAAATTGATGGTAAGTACATAATAGTGACAACTATCATATTGGGAAAGCTTTTTTGTACAATAGAATATACGAATCAGAATTTTATTATATATATATGTATAAACTTTTGTTGTCAATAGCCGTGGATCGGTTTCCCTGTGTCGAAAGAGAACGAACGGACAGTACATCTGAAGGCAGCAATGCAACACGTGGTAGAAGCACATCCACAACTTCTGGAAAGATACAGGAACATTCTCACACGAGAGAAGTCATATTTGCTTTGCCATCTTTGCAATTGCATCTGAAAACCGAGCATTTGCAAACGGCGAGAACCCCAGACGTGATAGGTAAATGGATGTTCATAATAATAATATCGTTGCAGTAAAATGTTTCACGATTATGTCTAAGAAAAAGTGCTTTGAAAAACAAAATTTACTCTACGATATCATTTGTCACAACTTTACAATGGCTAACACGGTACGAAGGAACTCTATCATTGCAAACAAATTTAAGTTTTTAAAGAATTATCAAGAGTTATCCAATTACGTGAATACATGACAATGTATCCGCATGCTACAAAAGTACGTCTTTTATATATCACTGTCTATTTCTTCTTCATCACGCTTTCGATGACAGATGATAATTTAATGCACTTCGTTGATATTAACACTGGCACCTTGGATTTTCTGTATTATTGTATAATTCTTTTCTCTGTATATTTTTAGGGCTGCCTAAACATATTTTGTATAGTAAGTACTGTGGAATATTGAAATTGAGTTTTCTTATTCTGAATGATAATGATTGGCTTTACCTTGCTACTCTTTAATGCTGCTAGTATTAAATCATCAAATATCTAAAGGTTTATCAAAATGCATGATTAATTGCATGGCAATGCTGCTGTTATTCATCATAACAATTTTTGCAGCCAGAGTGAAACCATTACATATCTGACTCGTATCATTTGCATTACATTACACAACAATCAATGAAATCAGAATTTTGACTATACTAGCCTCTACTATGGATCAAAAAGCCTGATCTCCGACTGTTTGAAAATGATAGCTACTCGATATACTAATATTTGGAATTTTGAAAACACAAATGTACCTCGTCATACTACATAACTTTGAGATTTAATGAAAAAAAAAGTATTATTTCATTAAATAACACTATTGCGTAACAAAGTCTATTATTATAGACTTACAGCCGCTATCAACTCGTGTACAGATTCAACAATTCTCAAGTCGTCTAATTAACATCAGAATAGACAAATTTCATTGGTGCTAGTTTATCATATTTATCCACGGCATAAATAATTAGCATAGTGTTACAGTTATATCATAAATGCATTTTTGAAGATTCACCGACATGCCACCATAAAACATCATATTGCAATGAAATAATACACTTTTCATTAGAGCCATTGTATATCATTAATGAATGATATGCAATCATTGCTACAAATTTCTTAATAGGTGAGAAACCACTGGTGGAATGCAGTTTCATAACAGAATTTGAGGATCATATTTTTGTGACTGTCGATGCTGAAGCCTTCTTCTTCTTACACGATCTAATTACATCATACGTTAAAGAAAAGGAACGAGTGGTAAGTATTATAACGTCTTTCTTCGTATTACATAGTTACATTAATTTTATCATCGCGCAGCACGCCATACAAGGTTTCGGTGCGAGAGCACACAGTCCAGATCCTCAAGAAAGAAGAAATACTAATGCAAGTACTTCGAGTGCTTCGACAACCACATCAGTTTCTGCAGAAGATGAGAGGAAACGTAAACAATTTGATCCTGCAGAAATGTTTATAAAAGATTGGAGATCATACAGATGTAAGACGTGGCACTTGGAGCCTACTGTAAGGTACAGCAATAACAAAAATATTAAACATATTGAGTTTTCTGTCTTCGTTAATATCATGATACCAGATATATTTATTTACTTATTCCATTAAAGGTTACTCTCATGGGCTGGCAAAAGTATAGAGCCATATGGCATAGATTACATTCTACAGAAACTTGGTTTCTCTCATGCACGCACTACTATCCCTAAATGGATTCAGAGAGGATTTATGGATCCTTTGGACAAAGTACTTGCTGTACTTATGCTGAGAATGGTGGTTGCTCTTCGCGAAGAGACATCAGATGACAAGGAGCGTAGAAAAGAAAAATAATTACGTAGATTAAAGTAATCTAGATAGTAATTGACGTCACGTGAATGACTATTAGTAGGGCGTGAATCTTGTGACTTCAATTACTTGATGGCGCCGGTACCAAAAACTAAACAATTCTTAATACCATGTGATCTTGGTCGTTGATATAAACGATTTAGCAAGCACACAACTGAATGTGTATATTTCACAATTTCCTTTTAACTGTAATCAAACTATAGAGAAGACTTTGTGAAAAAAAAAAAGTGATGCTAGATTTATTAGTGAAAATATATTAAGAAGTGGATCATAATGGCTGTCATAATAATCATTGTTGATGTAAGAACTGTTAATCTCTTGTATTTATGAAACAAATGTATATCAGATGTGTATGATGTGTTCCAACGAGGTTTCATATTCGTGGAAAGTATATGATTTGTAAAGAGGAGGAAAAAGATAGGAATGAATTAAGGTCGACGTATTACAAAGCCAAATACTGAACATTCTAATAATATTAAAGGTTCCTTTTTGCTCTGTTTCAATTGGCTTATAGATAAATACATCCTTATTTCTCGTAAATGTATAAATACACGTTAATCGCGAAAATAAATTATTATTGCAGTCCTATTATGAACGAAACAAAAAAGTCTTATATAAGCTGTTACTCTATTGTGTAGATTTTCTAAATATGTTATGGCCCCATAAAACATACGTCGAAAATAATTATAGGTGCTAAATATAAGCAAATTTACAACTGCGTAATATATACATATATTTACAGTTTAGTCTCATTTCGATTCTTCAATCACCGCGATATCCATTATTATCACGTCATTATTTATAATAATCCCACCGACAAGCAAGATACTTCAGAAGAATTAATAACAAATTGATATTTTTTACTTGTGCTTCCGAGCGTATTCGTTATTACTCAACTGCCCTGATTTTACAGAAAATTAAATAAATTTTCTTACAATGAACGTAGGATCAATTGTACAGTTTAGTATTTTCATTATACTTTTAATTAGAATGAGCAGGTAATGGAATAATGTTTTAGCTATGATAAATCATAGGACTTCTTACAATACTTTCTAATGAAAAATGAACATCTATATAGTTCAAGCAATATTCACATTTTATCGGTGACATGTATCATCTTAACTATACCATTTCTATACTCTTTATAAAACCATCCACGGAGTTTAATTTTACAAACTGATCAATGAAAAACTGATAATACATCGAATAAATTTAACAAACAATTATACTGAGCAAGTGTCTACGGTGAAAAAGCTCTATTAGAACGGAAAGACAAATACCATCCATGAATTATAGTTACAGTCAACAGATGATCCTTGTTTTATAAATGACTTAACAATAAAAAAATATACAAAACAAGTTTTCAGGTGTGTGATTGTCTTCATGTTGAATGAACCAAGTTTCTAGCTCATAGAGCAGTTGTTTTATTCTGCTACAAGTACAATAATATAATTATTATAGTATAATAATTTTGTAATAATACAATTAATAAATATGTAGATATTACATTTACATAGATTCATGATCAAATATACAATTACACTGTAAAATTCAGTGCACAAGGCACTTAATCTTATTTTAGTAATTAGTAATGATTAACATTTTTCGTTATCTTAAGATCTGTTGCGAAAGGAGGTCTTGAAGACTAGTAATGTATTAGTGCTCTAATGGGAAAATTTTACCGTAACACGATCAACAGATCCTTATTACATTGCAACTATTAAAACAGTAGTCATTTTTGTAAAAAAAAATAAAATAAATGAGACTATAGGTCATTACTGCGTCAAATATAATATTAAAATACATGGAATGCTTCAATGCAATAGTCATAAATTGAAAAGATGCGTACATTTTTTGCAAAACTCGAAATTGTTTAATGTTTTTCGGGATTTGGAATATTTATACTGGGCAAAAGAACAATTGTTCAACATTGGTATTGCATAAAAATGTATCGCCATTGCACGATAAAGACAAGTTTTACACGTATCCTTTTTAAAATATACGAACAATGGCCCGGCCATCAATGGACCGTTAATCACTATATCATTTGATCGTGTAGATAACAGGACAATGGCTGCAATAACGTCTTAATCAATTATTGAAAACAATTTATATCTGCTCTTCATTCAATTAATTTGAATGATTGCACCGGATAATTGAACGCATCAATGATTTCCACATCTATCTAATTACTCTACATCTAGATCCTGATACAAAGTTAGTACGTGCAAGTATTTATTACTCCGTGTCACGCTGAATTCTAGAGACAGCACACAAATAATAGTCAAATCATATTATTTTCATTAATATGTCAGACTGCAAGTATTCTAATTGCATTATATTCACTTATATCTATTTCAATTTTTAGTCATACAATTTGTATAATATATATATATGTATATATATATTACTGAAGTGTATGTACAAATCACTATTGTCTATATTATTTAGTAGCTATCAATTATCATTTCAACTACTTAATTGCCTGCGCATCATCACAGGTCTTTGCTGCCAATGTCATAAATTAAAGTTACATATTCACATACAGTGCGGCAAAAGCAGTAGATAGTGAAAAGTACTTAGACAAAAAATGCAGGCCACTCGCCTTTATGAAAATATGGTCCTTTTATAATTACTGCGTTTAAAGATGGTTGTAAATAACACTATATATCAGCTGCAGAAGGCAAAACCATAACAAAGATTTTAATTAAATTATTCATCCAAGTAATCCACAGTTTTAAATTTCTAAAAACATTTTTATCACAATTGTTGGGGCCTTTTTACTCTATTGAAATAATTGATTTGCACTTGAAAAAAAAAGCTAAAATGTCAATGTGTTAACGCTTTATATTAACTATTTATATTCAATAGTACTGTACTTCACAATATTGCTGATTACTCTTTAAAAGATGCGATCCACTTCAATAGTAAATCCACTTTTTTCACTATATATTTAGTCCAACGTATTACTTAAAGATAATGAAGAGAGGAATGCGACTCATAAAATAATAATGAAATATCAAACAATATTCAAGTTAAATCATACACATACCGTAGCAATGAAAAATGTACAAATGTCTTATCATTATTTGTTTCGTATGATCCAAAACATTGTGAGAATTGCAAAGTTAAACAAGAATTAATACGCAGTAAAAATATGTCTGTGAATATTAGAAAATTTACAGAATAGTTATTTACTGGCTAACAGTTTTGCGCTGCCTTATGAAGACCATTCTTTGTCTATGCTAAGTAAATAATTTGAATATTGTGATCTTGATATTGTTACATCAATATAATATAATTTATATTTTACTTATCGATTATCAATGTTCTGTATGGTACATCGCATAGTACATCATGCGTGTGTTCTGTGTATGAATTTCACTAGTTGGACAAATGCATCCAAAATTCAATATACACAGTAAACAAATTTACACACTGCACTACGCGGTAGTAATTTTACCGCTGTCCATATGCCTTCCTCAGATTTGCACTTTTTAATGCAGCAAAAGATTCTTATTACTGTCAATATGCTGTATACCTCATTTTTTGTGCTTATAGATGGAATTTCTAATTCATTTATATAAGAAATGACTGTAGAATTATAAGATGATGCATTGATGAGGTTTACAAATCCTTTCAGAGAAAAATCCAGATTTTCAAAACTGTATTTTTTAAACCGAGAGTATATATCAGTCAACCAAAGAATTATCCATAGGAACTTTGTTTTCTATAATACCCAAGGCCAATGATAAATAAAATAGATTAGTATGTTAGGAAAAATAGAATCTAGAAATTATGGTATACACGTAAAAGCTAATAAAACAATTTCAAATTGCAATTCTCTCGGAGAAAAAATTAAGTTTCAAAATCAGCAGTAAACTATTGATGAGACTTTTAAAAAATTCGAATTTTATATCGTCGATCGATACTTGGCTTGTAATGCTAAAGGGAATAATATTCTATAACATTTCCATGCGGGTAATGATTAAAAAGTCAAACAACTAAAGTGAATAAGAGAGAAGAAAAATAGAGTAATGTCAATCTTTGAAATTCTGTTTTGAGACATTCGTTGCCTGCTTGTAACATTTAACATATATTATTGATATAACATTTGTTCATTTTTATGTTCTTTATCATTACATGATATCTTGGTTTTAAAATAAAACATTAAAGATTATTTTTATAAAAATTTAGATACATCACGAGTCATCAAAGTAATTCATACTTTAATTGATACTTTAAGAGGAAGCAACGTTTGCAAACAGCACAAACCTTTTGAATTCAAAATTATTACGTATAATACGCACAGAAAGGAAATACGTAATTAGTTCAATATAATCCGACTAAGAATCCATTAAAATAATAATTGCACAACGTTTTGTAGTTTCCGGCTCTATTACGCAATGGGTACACTATAGGTTAACGTCAAAACCAAGAATCGTTCGGTGAATTTGTGCAAAAACAGATTCTTAATGCTAAACATAGGCTGATAGATAAAATTTCTGTACAAATTTAAGGATACGTCATGTAAATGAATAGAGCACTTAACACAAAGTATTCGTTTGTATGCCTGCTGTATGTCTTACCTTTCATACATCTAATGAATCTTGAAATACAATGATATATTCTGGACAATCTAGTATAACGATATACAAAATACAATGTCAGATTTTTTTAGAATTGAGATTCAATTATATATATTAGATCTTGCGTATGCCGTTAAAAAAAGAACAACGAACATGCTATGAAGGCATAGTGGTTCCGATATCGGGTAGACTAAAAAGTCCACTCTAGTCTATATAAACTTAAGAACCTGTAAGTGATATGTCAGCTTCTCATGATGTGCGATACAGGTGATGCTAAGAACATCATTACTCCTCGCAATCTCTATAGAAATGCAGTGTAAATTCTAAATAATCTCCACCATTACGATTCTGGCAGATATTCTGTAACAAAAATAAAAAAGAACAATTATCGTCCAGGATCACAAAGTACTGAAGATCAGCTTCCAAAAAGATGAACTCGAATAAGAATAAGAACATCCTCTATCTTTCAAGATTGTAGTATTATTAATATTTTTAATAATGTGTAGAATAATGAGCCTCTGCTCTGTCTCTCTCTCTCCCTCTCTTATTATACTCACTTCTTGCGGTTGAACAGTAGGCACGCGGAACCTCAATGTTTTCCTGAGATAATGCGCTACGTCCAAAGAAAAAGATTGATCGCCAGGTTGACTACTCCTTTGCGTGTTTTCTCTTTGTTGCTGTGTTGGATAACCCCAACCGCATGCCATCGCTTCGTCAACCGCCACGTTTGGCGGTAATGGACATTGTTGTACAATTTGCCAGTACCAGGGCATCCCACTGCGTAAAAGTAAGATCGTACTATTATATATACCGTCGATTAAATGTTAGTAAAACCCGTGATAGTGGTATAGAACACAATACTTACAGAAAGTGTAACGTGAGGTGGGTATCAGGCATATATTTGGACAGTGGTATAATGCAGCTGACATTATTAGGAGCACTCAAGGATGAGCAGTATCTTTGATCCAGGGAAACATTGAAGCTCTTGGCTGTTATAAATAATTGAGGCCTAGGCTCTGGAGGCAATGATCCTGCTGCATTGCTGGCAACTTCGCCCCAATCACCACCACCGCCGGCTTCCCGCCTCGTTCTTTTATGAAGGTACTTGTAATTGCTTTGCTAAAAAACAAAAAGTATAGTCGTTAAAAACTCAATCTAGAGCGTGTTTTATCGGGATGGATTCGATTAAAGGAAATGATTACGCTGGGATTGACCTACCTCCTTCACAAGTGTTTCTGTGTTGGGATCAGATGGACTGATTCCATTTTGGAACCCCTTGCTGGATTTTCGCTTTTCTTCGTGTACACTCAATGGTTGCTCCAAATGATCTACTAAGAAGAATATATTCAATAGTGCAATATAACTGTAAACCTTACTTATACCGTAATTTAAACTATTTATTAAAGATGTAAATCTTATATTATACTTACACAAGGACTTCTTTTCTGGTGGATGATCCGGACGCGGTTCGTCCAGTTGATGTATTTCAGCCGTACAACAATATATCTGTTTTACAGTTATAGAAAATGTTAAATCTCACATATAAGAACATGTTATTCATTATAGTACTACGCAACTTTGATTTACTACACATTTATTATTTACCTGGCATGGACTTTCCAGCTCTGTAAAATGAGTAGAGCAATCGAATGGTCTTCCTATGGGAACCAGACCTTTACTCGGTGGTGGAGCATCCACATCTGTTCCTTGATCATTCTCATCTACGTTGCTAGGCATAGCACCTGGACTATTTCTACTAAGCCAGTTGCTAGGAAGTTCACTAGGTTAAAAAATAAATCAAACAACAGGATCAATAATGCATATAATACAGTGTGATTAATTTGTGGAATGAATCTGCTATAACTAACTTACCTATTCTTTTCAAGTCTATTTTGAGGACCGGATGGACCCACCGGATACCAAGTTATTTCTTGCGAGTACAACTGTTGCTTAGTATTTGGTGTTTGCGTAGAAATCATGCCGCCTCTAACGGATGTATAGCTATCCATGCCTTTAGTATATGTCCCATGCACAGTATAAGATGGTGGCAAGGTACTGTGAAGTAATGGATTGAATCGAGGATCATAGCCCGGTGTAGTTGGTAAATTCGGTATATGACTTGGACCTGGCGCAAGTTTTCTACCGCCTGCTAAAGGAGTCCACTCAAGGCTACTTCTTTTCTGATATTCCAGAAAATATAAGGTTGCCATTGCCACAAGGCTAAAAAAGAATTGATAAATTAACGTTATTAATGACTTCAATATGGACATTTTTATTTTTTATTTTGTTGAAGGAATAAAGTAGTAGAATGCATAAATGATTACCAAAAGGCCATAATAAGAATAAGAATAACGATGATAATTTGAATAAATTTATTGCTGCAGAGCAATTCCTCGTCTCTTTCGGGTCGCTTGCTTCGTCTTGGTACAGGAGTTTTTGCGCTGATTGATGATGCATATTTGCCGCTCGAGATGCTGGAGACTGTACTAACGGAACTTTTTAAACTGTCGCCTCTTTTCAATTTTGCCAGACGCTTGTTAATTCTCTCTAGTTGATCTATCCTAGTTTCTAAACTGTCGGTTACCTGCGAAGGTATACAGATACTTTTATCCAATCCATAATATACAAATATAACCTATTATCAAGATATAATCGAGAGAAATCTCTGAAACTTACTTTGCACAGTTCCTTCACAGCTCCAACGTTTTCCATAAATATTCTCTCCTTGTTCACTACCAAAAAATTATCTATTCTCTGTCCGTTAGGAAGTACAATATCACCAGCTGGTAGAACCGCTTCAGGTAAAATCTGTTGTACTTCTTGTGCTATCACGCCAGTATCTTCCTGAGGTTTGATACCAAGACCAGAGTGCAATGCAAATTCTGGTGCATAGCGATATCGAACAACCCGTAACTGTTGAACATTTCTCAACTGTTCACGTGTATCAACTTCTTGGACATTCTGCTTTGCTCTGGCGTCGCTCGGTTGAACAATATGTCCCGTTACCTGTTACGTTTACATAAAAATTGTTTCAATAGAATGAAAATCCTATCAACATAATTTGATTGTTTATGTTTATTGATTATTGTACGTACTTTCATATTTCCATGAACGACAAGTGCTTCATCAGGTCTATCAGTATTAATACCAACTCGTCCTGCATGATAGACACTATCAGGAGCTGCTCCTCTTTGCCAGCCACCTTCGGCGCCAACGGCACTTCCTTCCGATTCAAATTGACCGGGATTGCTTGCCTGCACAAAAGCCTAGTAACTTTACAAATGGATCCTCTACCGGTAGTGTTCTATTAGTTGGAGTATTTTTCTAGTTTAGTAATAACCATAGATGAAACTGGTACAATTTATTATCAGAAATACATGTTTGCTTACCCTCACGATTATTCGTTCCGATGCGTGCGCAACCACTTGGTAACTGGCCTGATCTGCTGTGTGAGCATGTAAACCAACTACCAAGTGGAAATACCTTTGGTCTGGATTTGGTTTGCCTTTTTTTCGCATATTGTTACTCGTCGTCTCACTAAAGTGAAGACGACCGACTGTCACCTTCGTGACACGTTCGCCGCCCAATTCGACCCTAAAACCAGCCCTATTTTAGCGTAACGGTGACACTGATTGAAACCGTAAGAAAAACAATAAAATTTTGCAACCGAAGGGCCTAAAAGTTGCTTCGAGACATCATCAAAATAAAAGTATCATGCAAAACAAATGCATTTCAAGTTCAGTATTAAAAGCCAAAAAGTTGTTCGAATGAATTCTCAGTAATAGTACTTCATTGATATAAAATATATTAACAAACTGCCCAAAGACACAGTTCAAGTTCATAATGATACTTACACCACAGGATGAAAAGGTTTTTTGCTCCTATCACTTTGACTCTGCTCAACTCTAATTGTCTGAGTTGGTGATTCAACTTTAACTCCATAAAAGTGAAGTTGAAAACTACTGATCTTCTTCAGACCTTCACCCGTCCTAACGAATACGGCTTCACCCTGTAGCTGTGCATGGCAAGTAATCTGAAAAGCAAGTTAAGAACTTTCGTAATGAAGTATCTACAATTATAACACTATTTAATTAATTCCGCTTCTTACCTGGAAATGATTCTTCTTTTGACAAACAAATGCATCGTCCGAGTTACTAAAATTGAATCCTTTATCTGCATCGACCCTGTAATGGGGTACAGGCAATTCCTTGAGATTGTGATCACAAAGTGCATGCCAGGACGTTTGCTGAAACGGATGGAACCGTATGCACTGATAACTTGCATCTATGTATGCATTGTCACCCGCAACTTCATCGCCATCCAGCACAGCACTGCTGCTACTGCAGCTATGCTCAACAGTTCCTAACTCAGGTTCCTTAAAATAAAAAAGCTAATCAGTGCGTTTTCCCACATTAGAGAAACAAATGGTCAGACCGAATATTATTTCTTCTGCAAAGATATGAGCATCTTATACCATATATAGATATTTACTTGTTTAACGTGGATAAGACCATCTTGACTAAGTTTTCTCTTTTTAGGTGCAGACTGAAGTGACGAATAAAGAGTAGTAATTCCACCAGGACTATGTTCATGTGGTAGAGGAACAAGAGAAGTCCCTAATTGTTGTTGGGTTGGCAAGGTAGGTGTGCCTGGCGTTAAAAGTGGCGTTAATACAGGATGCGTTAACAAAAGAGGATCAGCAGCAGGAGCCAATGCTCTTGGTGATGGCGGTAACGGACCCGGAGCATAGTTGGTTGTATTTCCTTGGTGATGCAAGAGTATCTCTTGTAAAGCTGCTTTTTGATCTGCACAATTCAAGTATGAAGTAATCTCTGATCCAACAAACTGACTGAATAATTAAATACATTGTCAATAATCAACTGAACTCACGTGGTGAATGTACATGTTGAGATTCATGATGTCCAGGTGGTGAGTAGGGAGGCTCGCTACCACTGTCCGGCGGACTTTCTGGTAGAGCATGTCTGTATGGATCAATATATTTTTATTAATAAACGTCCTTTGACTCGAAGAATGTTATAATAAACTTTATTCATTAAACGCAATTCAATTGATTTAAAAATAATACAGTCAGTGTGATTTTGTCAATGTATAAACGTGACGTCATATAATGGAATTTGTATTGATCATTGGAATTCGCGCAACTAATCATAAAGGATCTTTCACAACTACACATAACAATAGGGAACGTCATAAAATTAATCCAATAATCTTCATACATTTATGTATCATCAGAATGGAGAATGACTGAAATATTTCTACACATACCGATGCAATAAATGAAGGGAAAATAATAATTTCTTATACAGATATATATTCAGCCAATGATTAAAAACATTGATTGAAATAAATAGGACAATTTCTCTAGATATTATTGCTAATGTCGAAAACATGGGTGATTAAGTCTTTCAAAAAATTCAAAGAATCCTAAAACTACCAAAAAACTGTTCCACTGTTTGCTCACGAAGTGCTAAAATTTCTATTAATAATTTTCTACGTTTCTTGCCAAACACTGTCTCGTCTTATTTTTTACCAATTCAGTGACCAAAGCATACTGTTATACGTGTTTGCTTTGCATTTAAATAACCATACAGCGCAGACACTGTGAACTTCTCTGAACTTACGGAAGAACGTATGTTTGTGGATCTTTGTATGTATTTGCAGAAGGTACAGTGGTAGTAGCAGAAGTGCACGTGGCAGAAACTGGATGATTTTGAGTGATCGGTGATGGCAACCTGGGCGGCGGTTGTTGACTCGCCGTCGCCTCCACTCTGCCTCCTTGATTTGTCGCAGCACCGCCTTCATTGTGAGCTAGTGTATCCGCAAAATACCTAGAAAACAAAAATCAGCAATTACGTCACCCTGACAGACCAATGCTAAACATCATGTCAATATTAAAAAATCACATCGCCCGATTCCACTAGGCAGATACGTATATACTTTCTTCAACTTCTCAAGAATCTTATTTCCTTATTTATAAAAAAAAAATCTCATGCAACATAATAAAATATTTTCTTAGACGCTCATAACATGAGATTTTGTCAAAAAGCCTGTTAACAACCTTTGACTTATATTTATGGAACCTCTCAGTATGAGAGTCATTCCTGTGAATCGTATTAGCAGAACCAGAGTGAATTTTTCGTAATAATAAACTTTAGAGGAATCTTTGTGTTCGAAAGAAAAACTGCAGCCATGGGCATGCAATAAAGTCCGTACATGCAACAGGCACGCAGGGTTTACAAAACATAGATACGCTATCGCGCGTTCGCCATTGCACACCGTCCAATAATGACATTATGGGCGTCATGCTTCTCGCTTTTCCACCGGAGAAAAAGATTCGTGCATGCACGAGTCATTTCTTCCTGTAAAACGGGAGTCAAAAGCAGAAAGTCTCTTTCGTAAACGGATAGAAAGTGACAGGCGTATCTCGTCTCTCTGCGAGGAACAACCGAGTGAGATTAAAGAATTTCAAAAAAAAATTTTTTTTTTCCTAATGAAATTCGAAGAAAATCGCTTCCAATGAAACCCGAAGGCTCTTCGTATCTTTTTCTTGCATAGGACAGTGTACACGAACCTTTAAGTGCAGAATATGCAACCAATTACCGGGTTTAATCCAGCCAACAGTGATTCCATCAATTCTATCCAGGCTGTAGTGTCATTATATCATTACACCTCTGTGGTCACTGCTATAATTCTGTCTCTGTCGCTGAATATAGCACTGCAATTCAACACTGTGTTGCACTGGATCTAACCCAATCAAACCACCCAGATCGTACGACCTATTTGAATGTATCTACTTCTCTATGGTTAAATAAAACTATCCTGTTCTTTTAATTTCATAATAAATAAAATATGCACTTCGTTCGTTTAATTATTTTTTGAAAACGTTTTTAAAAATTCCTTCGGCCTCGTCTTCGATTTACATATTAGGTGTACGACCTCGTGCAGGAAATGCACGTCTGCTTAACGCAGCGGTAAGCGCATTGGCTGAATTTGTTAATTAACATAATTTCCCGGATAGAGACACAGGGGGTGGTATAGGGAGACTCGTGCCTGAGATATTTTATAGTCTAACGTTGGCACCCCTCGATTTTATTTTCCACGGTAAATCGCTCGATTAATCGTCAGGTGTCCTTTCAGGGGGAGCAGCGGAGCAATTAGGTGTATCGAGGAAGTAAAACGTTCGCACGAATTTTAGTTGCATAATGCAATCGCGTGCATTCGATTGATCTTTGAAGGATAAAACAAAATGACTACGATTTACCTTATCTTTCCAACTGTGTATTAATCATTACTTGATAATCGTGGAGAATATAATTACACGTTAGTGCCACTAGGAATTGTACGAGTACGTACGATGGTATCTTTTGAGACAAGAATATTCAAAGGAAGCACGATTGGGTTATTCACGAATACACAGTCAATTAATCATTCAAGCTCGGGATCAATTGTTGTTCCAATTTATAAAGTCGTATGTCAAAATTAATCAGAGAGGACGTTATGTGATGATAATTCATTTAATGGGTCATGCACCTCTCATACGTTATCATACGTCAGTTCAATTCATGCGTTTATCATTAACCCGTTAGCAATCACACTATGAGACTTTCTCTCATACTTTTTTTTTTCTTTCAAATCAATGTTTCGTTCAAATTTCAAATGACCTAAATACTTCGAACTCTGTCTTCGTAAAATATGTCCCTTGATCGAATCTTAATCATTTTTTTTATTTCTCTGAAACCTTTTCATCTGTCAAAAAAGTGTTGTCGTGATCGGTCGGCAGACTGTGAGAGTCTCCCATCAGGCGCTTATAGTAAATTGCGAAATGAGGCTATTCGATAAAAGTCAGAAACATCCAAAACGCTCAGACAACTCGTTCGATCGGCTGGGTATCTGATCTATTGTCGTTTAAATAAATTATTTGTATAAAATTTAAATTCATTATCATTGAAAATTGATCAATTCCTTTTTTATCTATTCAATTCCATTTATCAGTAAGTGCGCGGAAGAGGATCGCGCGACCGTTCTGTACTGCCAAGATAGCGCGACCGTTCGATGGGTCTTACAAATGAAGTTGCAGCAACGGATTGAAGGAGACGTGAGACAATTACCTGAGAGTTATTATTTTCTGCCGCTATACTATTCTGCTCTAGATTTATAATTATTCTGTCCACCAAGCTAAACGTCGTTCATTTTCTCTGGCGGCGAAGGTTTTATATTGGCGCTTTTATAGGAATGTTTGTATGTATATAGAATTTTCTACGCTTCGAATGTTCCTTGGTATATTACTATTGACTTTGAGAACGAGAGCATTCCTACTATAGAGTCGAAGCACATTAAAATAATCTAACGAGAACGCTCCTGAATGTTCGTCTCGAACAATTGCTTTGGTAGTCGACACGAACCGTGTCGACTATGATTGAATGAATGGAGGAGAAGGGTGCTGACTGTATGTAACTTGACAGAATAGAACATTCTATTAATATATTCTTCTTTATGATTAAGCACGTACATAAATCTCAGATTGTACGTGCAACGATCTGTCATTCTGTCACTACGATTCTGTTAAGTAAAACTACGATTACGAAACTCGTGGACACCCAGAGATTATCAAGTGTCACTATTTATTGATAATATTTAAAAAATTATTTTTTCCAGGACCGGAGATACTCACGTGGCGGGTTGTTCACTGTCACTGTTGATAAAGTCCTCCAGCTGTGAAAAATCCAGCGCCTCGTTATCTATCCCTCCGACGAAATCGCCCCGTCCTAGAACAAAAAAGGACATGCACAAAGATTAGGTACGCATTAATCAAGAAAAAAAAAAAAACAAAAAAAACGGAAGAAGTACGTATGACAGTAAATCACATTACTTTCCATGAACTACGATAAATAATTGAACTTAAGAATCTTCGTATGTCAAAAATAAAATTATGTTCTCTCTCACTATTCCTTTAGGTATAGTGTTTTCGTTGCGCAACTTCAAGAATGCAATGAGAAATAATTGTGAATCTTTGGGAAAATCCCAATACACTCACGTGCTTACGTACACATTCACGTGAGCTGATATGATATTACTTAACGTTGTAAGATTTCAAAAGTCTTTTAACACCTACCGTGTCAAAAGAAAAGCAATGGTATCTCTGAAAGTTCCTATTTGCCTTGCGTTTAGCGAAGTGACGAAAGCAAAGGTAAAATTAGAATGGTTGATCCGATGATCCGAAACTATATTTATAACAGTAGGATTTCGAATTTGTTCAATGCCTCGAACGCATGAAGTTAGTCATATTGTGATATATTCAACATAGTTTGGTAGGCGATATACGAATTCAATAGGAGACATCTATTGGCTCAAGAGTCAAGATATCGCAGGAATGAGGATGCAATGTAAGAGGTACATACGAGTGTTGCCATGGGAGATTGCGTGGGAGCGATAGACCGTATCTGCAAGAAACTAACGCAAAGTGTGAATGCCAGCCTGGAGGCCTCCATAAAGGTCTGGCGAGCGTTCACAATGTAATAGTGAAAGAATCCTTGCGACTTACAATTAGCCTCTCCCGTGACAGGCTACTAGATAGATATGGCATAAATTGAACGATAAAGGAACATGTCTGAAAAGGTATTTAGGAAGGAGATATTATATAGGAAGAGTAAGTATACTTCCAAAAACAATGTGGAAATTATTTCTGGATTCACGCGGAAGATCCTCCTGCCGCCATAGTTACCAGGGGAATGGCAAACGTTTACTATCACCGTATTAAGACGATGAACTCTTGCCCCCATTGTAGTACGATTCACCATAAAAATCTTATACACGGTAGACTGTGTATCTCAGTGGATGAATGTGTACTCGCCGCATACCTTGGACCCTCTTAAACGTTTAAGCGAACGACTCAAGTGTCATAAATTTGTCGTTTCCGGTCGTTTCATTACTATTTTAACCAAGTGTTAGGACGATTTTGGCACTTTTGGTTAACTGCGCAAACACACGCTGACACAATTACTTCACGGACTGGATGGTCAGAGTTATGCGATTTGGCGTAGGCGTTAAATTGTGAAAAGTCGCGAGAGTCGAAAGGGAATACTGTACTTCAATTTGTTAAAAAAAAAAGACGTGAGAAAAATTTTTTACGGTGCAAAGACTGGCATAGAAAAATAGTCATAAAAAAAGACAACGTCAACGTAGTGCATTTAAAAAAAATGAAGAGCTTTAAACTTTCGTATTAATCAAATTTGATTCTGTTAAATTGTTACTGTGAACTTATTCACATCTCGTGAAGATATACTGTCTGAAGGAACGGAGTTTCGCTTTGAAAATGATACAGAGATTCGGAGCTACTACGTGGTTCAAGATGAGTTCGTTAAAATGTCATTCAGCCAAATTTCCGAGAGCATGGCAAAACTTCACGCGATGAGAATCTATAAACAGTCTCATCTCTTTTAAAATATCCTAAGCGAAAACGAACGGGAATCAGACTGAAACGAGAAAAAAGCTAATGATCTCTTCCATGACTTTGCTAGATAATTCTGCTCTCCATGTCAAATGCAGGAACAGGAATTATAACAGGCATTCTCATTTAGTTTAAGTTACTAGAAAAATGCATTTTATAGGAACTTTACGCTTCGCGAGAAAACACAAATAATTTTTTTTTCATTAATAACACAGAACATGTAAGTCAAAGAGACACATGCAAGAATACCCAAATGATTACGTTCTTCCTAATGCTTTTTCTTTGATCCTTCAATAACACGCTTAGAGCCTTGATCGACTCTGCGATCATGGAACGAATTTCAGGACCGTTCGTTTCTTAAAAACGACAATGTCTATTTAAAAAGATTATACCGTTGTCCAATGAATTCGGATTGAATAATTGATTTCTGAATCGAGAAGAGTCATAATCAGACGACCTCTGTCCTCTCTCGTGATTACCAGTACTTACTGCATAACTCAAGGATGAGGTTAGCGCATCAAAAGTCATACGATAGCAAATTGCCCGCATCGATGCATAACATAAAAAGATATACGCTTTCATGAACTACCGTACATCGAATCGCCTCGAGATCTACGAAAGTCCCAATTCTGTAGTAACAAAAAAAAAAATACTTTTACTCCTAGTTACCTGCGATGCAAATATAGATTTACCCACGTACCAGGATTCGTGCTGAAAAGAAATTCAGCTCTATGGAAAAATACTATCGACTTTCCCCCCGCCCCGTGGATACCACAAAAGTCATCCGCCATTTGTATATCGAAATGACAAAGTATCCGCGACTATCACATTTTTCCCTTCTCCGTCTCCAACCTCGAAGACAACCTTCATCTTGAAACGGTCACCCGCCACGATATATTACCCTGACAAATCTGAGGGGTTGGTTTTGCTGAGGTTGGGGCGTTGCCAACCTACGAGGGCGTATCGACCAAACAGCCCCTGCTGCTTCTCAGTACTACCTATAATATAAATGATAATACGGATATATTTCCCAGATTGCAACGCGCTCCTGGAACATGTAACTGTTCACTGAGCTGTATGTACATCCAATCCTCGTCCCTTTAAGATATATTTAATACCATTTCAGTTTTCATTATAGTACTTATATACTAGTATGTCAGTAGTATCTGTAGACCTGATAAGTTTTCCCGTAAAGTAAACCAGTAATCGGTTGTGCGCATGCGCATTAACAACTTCCTTACACAGGAAGCCCAAAGTCACGACCCTGGTTCTGTACACGATGAGCTTTCTCAGCGAGGCAATAAACTTTATGCTACTATGGCGTGTCTTGCGTCGTGAGCCGTCCCTTTTTTTTCCGGGGCGTTCCTACGTCGCAATTCGGGACAAACACGGCACGAGGAGTTCGTAACCCAGAAAATGAATGGACAGAAAGTATAACGGTTCTACGTGAACTTTATCAGCGAATAAACGTAGACGAAGAATCCAATATACGCATTAGCATTGAAAGAACATCTGTCAAAATAATTCTTTTATATTATTATACGTTCAATATTGAACCAGTAGTATTGGAATTGTTTCCTCATGTTTGTAACTAAATATGTCTGGCGCATCCACGTTCTTAGAAATGATAAGATATACTTTATACCAGGTAACTGACGTAGTCATATCCGCGATTAGTAAATGTCTGCAAATGTTAAATGTTTTATTAACTTTAGTCATCGGTATACAGTGAAATCATTGAATAGATGACAGTGTAAGCGAAGATGCACAGGACACAAGAGAATTTATTGAACCAATAAACATAGAGATGCAGCAGCAATGACACTGTCAGCTTTCACTCTCCTTCTACATGAACTGTTGTAGTTTTAATGTAGCTTGAAGGTATCAAATATATATATCAGTCCTTCGAGTCGTGAACAAAATAAAATAAGATCCTTAAGGTACGACTATAACAGACGCTTCAGCTGACTTAAGATCGAACTCTGGAGATACCGGCTCTTGCAAAAAGGCTAGTAGCGTCTCTAGTCGACTTTCTCTACAACGCAAATAGAATACCCCCTTAGAGATAACTGCGCAACAGGAAACTACGAAAATTTGATTTACTTTTGTTGATTTCGTGGAATTGCAAACGAACGGACCAAAGGATTTGCGTTAGTGGTTTTCCTTTTTCCACTTGAAAATTAGAGAGTATATATATATGTGTGGCTGGGACATTTGAAAAAGGGAAAAAGAGCGCGCGGGGCGCCATCTGGTGCCACGAAATCACACTGTTTATTGCAACGAGTTTCTTGGGCTTGTAAAAAGAAATGTAAGACCATCGCGACACCGAACGACTCTTTTTGTGCTGGATACCGGAAAAAGTCCTTGGCTGGTATAAACAGATATAATACATATATCTAATCATTTGCTACCTATGTAAATTCCATTCGTTAGGAGACGTTCGTTTTTACAACGCTACAATATGTCGAACTTTCGTCCGTCTTCCGCATACTCGCCAAGTATGGCAGACGTGACGTAGCCAGGTTTGTCAACACAGTGATAGTAGATAATAGCAGTGTTACCACGAAATAAGAAGAAACAATTGAAAGAATATGTTCTCGTTAAAACCACAAAATGTGAAATAGTCACTTCAACTACCGTTGGAATGTCAATATGATAAGTACGCGCGGACCGTGAAAACTAGGAAAGATAAAACACTAAAAATATGAACTGCAGTGAGATAATTTAAAAAATAAACAAAATAACAGCACTTCCTCCCTTGGCGATGCGTGTCGGCACCAGCGACATAAATTCTCCCTACGTCACGTAGACGCAGTTCCTATTTATTTTTTTTCTTACTTCCCCTCACCCCTTCTCTTTCTAACTAGTTCCGCGTCCAGTGTCGCGAATGAGAAACACATTTTTCCGGAAGTCGCGGTGCACCAGCTGCTGCGAGCTACGTCTGCGTAGGTATCATGTCTGCGAGCCGGAAGTGCGGCATTTAAATGGAGGAAGTTAATCGACTGGGTCGCTCGCCGTTACCCTTCGTTGGGGGGCCAAGAAAGACAGCTGCCCGATCGCTGCTATTGCCGCCGAGTTTGTTACGGGCTAAGCGATTAGCCGTGTTGAGGGGTTGCTACTGATTATCATAATTTAGGGGGTTCAAGAGGATGGACAGGTTACTATGGGGACGTCAGGTGTTAACCTGACGTTAAGTCGCTGTTACGCTCCTGGCCATTGAGCTAATCGAGGTATGCAGGTCTTCGGCTTCTATCTGAGGTCTTTGACATCATGGAGAAATGTATTCTCCCAAAGAGCATATTTTCTACGCGCATTCTTATATACGCAACTGTAAGGCCTTTCGTATCTCTACCAACGGAAGGAAGACTCGTCTACGCGAAAGCAAATACCTATTCCTGGCTGTGTGATTCACACACTAGTGCCATTGCATAACGTGAGAAATGGAACGTCGATCTCGACAAAGGTGTACGGAGCCTCAACGAAATTGGCCAATTTTCCATTGTCGAGATTTTCAATTCATTATTTTATACGCGATTATGTATGTGATTTTCATGTCGGCAATCGTATTCGTAGCTATTGGGAATGCAAAAATTCACTTGATGACTCGGTGTACTGTCACCAGGAAGACTGGTGGGGGAATAAAAAAAAGAACGCAAATACTTTCCAAATACTTCAAGAGAGTGGTTAGCATGTTTTTGTTGCCTGTTGTATTAGTCACGGTAAAATATAGATATCGTTATAAAGCCACGATTTCGAAATGAGTCGATATATTTCTTTTTTTTATATATTAATCTTAGACGCGATTGAAACCAAGGCATTTCCGATGGGCAGCGCAAACTATAGTTTCATGCAAAAACAACAATCTGACTAAAGGCCACTGATAGATCTAGGACAGAAAATTCGACACACTGCCTATCCGCACAACGGTTTTCTGTTCTTTGCTCTTGCTCATAGATTCTTCACTAAAAATTTAATCGAATCATGTTAATTGCATTCAATTCAATTGTGCCGTTCTTATCAATGAACAATAATACTTTTGTCCTCGTGACAGGCTCTAGGCCCATCGAAAATTATCTAATTAAATCGTCGACCCTCCATACAATGGGAGAATTATACTTTCAAGCGTACCTATTGTCTTTCATAAGGAACAACAATTACGTAATTTAGCCATATCGATCCGATATATATATATAAATAGAATGCATTCAAATTATCGATTAGATATTAATATTTAGGATAATCAATATTATTTGTATTCATACTAAATATTATTTTAGCATATATTATATATCGTTACTGGTGTTCACGTGTTACTATTTGCCAGGTTTCATAAGCTATGAGAAAATAAACACTGTGTAATGATCGTAATGATTTAATAAAAGTAACTTATTGGCGAGTGAATTTCCATAAGGTACAAAACTTACTTTAATGTTGTTCTATAAAACTTTTGCATGGGCGCGGAGTATCGGCAAAAAGTCGTTGTCGCGATCGGTGCCAGTGAGAGTTTTACTGCATTTCTCTAGTCTCTCTGTATTTTCTGACAATTAGCAATAGGTGACGTTAAACTATAAAATGCAGAAGCGTGACAGACTGGATTGGTCGTGGTTGTGGGCAAAAGGACCACGAGCTTTTTTGTCAATTAATAGATCGTAAAGAAGAAAATAAACAAATTTTACGCACACATAAAACTAACGTACTCTTTAACACAACAAATAACTGTATCGCAAACATAAGTAAAAAGAGAGGAGATAATGCAGGTATAAAGGCCTTTTTAAAAATCTTTTTCATCCTGAAAGGTAATTCAACGCTTGGTCAATTGATATCTCGAGCAAGCCTTTCTATATCATTTTTACACGATGTCGCTAATGAATATCCAAGTGGCGAGAATCGTGAAAATATCAACAAAGATATATGTAAAATCATCAATTAACATATGTATATGATTCATTGACGAACAAAAATATCTTCAAGGCTACTTATGAATTTTTTACGCAATTAGAAAATAAAAAATGAAATATCTTATTAAAAAATCTGGAATTCTGAATTAATAGAAAATTTTCGAAGTCTAAGTGATTCTTTTAAACTGTTTTATTACCTGTAACGGTAAGAAGCCGCCGGGTAGTGGTATGGCCTATCGTAACGGAATCATCATGATCATTTGAATGATTTTGGCTAGCTTGATGTGCAGGATCGGCGGACTGATGTTGTAGCGACCATGTAAACTCCATTGCAAAAAGATGAACTCTAATAACAATCACTCTCGGAAGAATGTCTCGGGAAAGTACTGTTATCACTTATCCACTACATAGTGTCACCAAGTTGCCGTTCGATGATTACAACTTGATTAATGACACTACAGCTACTGCACAGTTCACCAGAAACATCTTATCGAAATACGATAGTCCTTTTTGAATTTTCCGTAAAGCCCGCCAAAAATATAATACTTCACCTTTCCTTCAATATATTAACCACGATGATTCAATTTCTCGACGATTTAAGCAGCTACGTCAAAGCGTTCGAATGCTTAATCACTGAAAACCACATTTGAATAAAAAAATGTTCAAGTCCAATTTTTAATCAGGTTCAATCAGAAAACATAGGTCCTAAAAGCGAGTAATTAATTTTTTTCTGCCTACAAGTAAAACTCCAAATCCGATCATTTTTTAATCCACTTTCGAGTCATCGACAAAAAAAATCTTTCAAGTTCTTCAAGTTACGTAAAAGCACAAGTACACTCAGGTAGTATCATCACGTTTTCGGATGGATGCACTCACATTGGTTTCACGCAATGGAAATGACCGCGCGAGCTGTCAGATGACGGAAATGACGAGTGACGATTTTCGGAAGCAAACGTTAAACTGTAGGCCTCTCGTTCAGAGAACCGATGGAGAAGTTCCGCTAGATTGAGGTTGTAGGTTGATCGACTCAGGGTGGGAGTTGTGGTCGCTATAGTTTATTCACACAATATTAGGCACAGTCTATGCTAACCAAATCCTCTTGGTGGGGGGTTCCTTCTGGAGGGCGGTGCTAACTTGATGGCAAACAGAGAGGGTAGCTGATTACAGCCCTTGCTTCTCCGTTCTCCAAACGTTTATAATGTACTATGGTATAGCTACCGTATTGCCCCCATTATATTTACTACTTTCCACGTATACATATACATATATACACGTTGTTCTCATAAAACTGGTACACCGCTGACACGTGTACTGGTTAAATCGAAATTTGTATGAACCAATAAACCGTATAACTACAGATTCATTTTTTTTAAGTAATTAACCAAAAAAAGATTTTCTAATCAAAAATTCATTGGATCTATGAACCATTTTATTTAGATTTCTAAGCAATGTCGCTCTGGTACATAAATTTCTATATTTTATTCCACCGAATTTACTGTACAATTTTATTTTCTGAGCAGCGTTCGAGCCCTGTCCCCAGTAAACTTCATCTCAAAACTTCATGACAAAAAGCCAAAAATGAGATATACAGATACAAGAAATATTACGTAAAGTAATATTTAACGATCAATCACTGAAAAAAACGAATTTTCAATATTTTCATTAAAAAACAATGCATTACGTCTTTCAAAACAGTGAGTTAGGACAATTTGCTCGATTTACTGAAATCCAACCGAAGGCGGAGCGGCGACATCGATTACCAATTACGTTGGCTAATGTCCAACGTTTAGGAATTGTGCGCAGTCTACGACGGAAATAACTTACTGACATGAAATCCCCAAATAAATTGTACGTTAGTAATTCCGACATTTGTCTCTGTGCTCGATATTCCGTTATAAGCAATAAGAAACAAACAATAGACAGCTAACGAAGGATTTTCATTATCCCAATTATATGTAAACAAAAGTAGATTTATACACAAAGTGAGAATCCGCACGACACATTACAAATCGACGAAATAAAGCAAAGCTATCGAAATATTTCTAAAGCAAAAGATAATAATTATAAGAGGATGAAGACGCATAGTTAATAATGAAGTTGATACCGAGCGATGCTCTGACGTAATGTAATAGTCTTCTCTTTTTATCGTAGAAGGAAAAACATCGGGTGCGAAGTCGCAAATGACGCGGATGCAATCGCGTCTGAAGAATAGAACCGGAAATCGTAAAAATCGCATTAATCGTTCCGCAGCCGGCACCGACAGTCTTATCGATCAGACATTTTTCACGATGCAGAACACGAAAGTGAAACAATAATAAGTTATTAAAGTCAGATTTACGACTAACCAGAAATACTTTGTGAACAACCACAAGAATTCACTTATGCAACGATTTCCGTTGTCAAAGATTTGTTCATTCGATGTTTGGTAATACAAATGGAAAAAGAAAAGCATGAAAAACGAGTAAAATCCAAAAATAATCATAATCTTTTACATATAATTATCTCTAATTACATTCTCAAAATATAATCGCACTGCAATTACTAGTAAAAATCGCCTTGAGAGTTTGTACCCAAAAACCAAACTAAAATACAATTATCCCCTTCCCCTGTTTCCCACGTTTGGCAAGATGGCATATGTTGCAAAAAATATATATACTACATATACATATATAAATAATTTCTCTACTCACATAAAACCACAAGCGTATAATGCAGCAACATACAAAACTGACAGATAAGACAAGCCAGACGATGTCTGGCAAGTTTACATATCGCGTTTAAATTTTACTATCATAATTTGCTCTTCCAAGCCTAATTAAGGTTGTCAATCTTTTGCTATTAGTCGAATATTAAAATTCATTTTGTTTTCAATGTTTAAATAAATCCGTAAATATATATATATACATACACATGCATACATTTTGTTCAATTAATTCGCATGAGATAGCAGTATAATTTCCAAGCAAATTTTACATTTGGATGAAACTGCCAAAAAAACCACCTGTCCATTTATATCCATCCACCAATCCTTCCATCCATCCGTTCCTTACGTCTGGGCTTTGCGTTGTCTACCGACTGATCTATCTATCGCGTGCGTGAGTTCACAGTGCGTGTAATCGGCGTGCATTAGGCTGATGTTGGATCAGCCCCTATTACCACTGCTGCGCATAACCAAAAGTGTGTGTACGCATTCTCGGTAGAGTTCACAACCCTCCCTTACGAAGCAAGTTGATAATATGCAAATGTTTGCCCCGGTTAAACGGCTGTTATTTATTCATCAGACTATACCCACCTATCTACTGGTTAGACGCCACCGTCGTTTATCCAACCAGATTGGGAAGGCGGGAATTTTAAATGATAGATAAAATTTAAATCATACGAATAATGTAAATTAGCATTTAATTGAAAGGATGAAACAAATGATCAATAAAATAATTAAATCATACATATCGAACCTGGGTGAACCAGTCATTAATATATTTAAGCAGGTGAAAATAAAAATATAGATAAAAAAAATTAAAAGTATATAATCTTCACGATTCGTTCCCACTTTGGCGAATCCCGAGTGACGTATATGGTAAGTAACGCCTACGTTCCGTGTCGGGTTCAGCATTTCATATAGATAATGCTCCATCGCAATCAGCATTATTAACGTCCGATACTATATAACAACGTGTAGTCTTACGTTACTGCGATTCTCTGATTACCCGAGGCTGCGGAGAAGTGGACGAGTAAGAATTGAAATCCGGGAAAATACGACGTTTCAGGCTTATTGTTTCCAATGGCGACTCTCTTATCTAAGGAATATCGAGTATCGCACGCGTAGGTTCAGTGCTTGCGTGTCTACGCGATTACACAATTGTCAACCAATAATTAACGGTACGTAACGATTGTAACGAGACATAAGGCCCCCTATAGGTATACATCTTATAAACGGTATAAAATCGTATTACGTTATTCACTCGCGGATTGTATTTCACGGGCACACCTTATATCGCTTTCGCGTTCCGTTTTAATGCCGTGTGTATTTACACTCCAAGAATTAGTTCAATGATCCCAAGTCATCGGGACACGAATATTCTCACTAGCCTTAAGACCACTGACGATTATGGAATCATTTGAAAATTTCTATTACGTGCCTCCAGTATCTCAGGGGCATTGCGCAGGACGATCAAACACCAGTCATGCACGTATAAAGTGTATTGAGAGAAAGGCTTAGAATAGTTGGATGCTTAGATCACACTATACCTCGGAAACACCATGTGGACTGATAGTAGAGTTATGAGAAGCGGTTCGACTATATCTGGGCAGTACCATACACGATGTATCAGTAGAAAGTATTTAACGAAAAATAAATAATTATTGCTTATTATTCATATGAATTTTAAAAAATTTTATCGAATCTATTACGTTACGCGATTAAAATGCATATGGTATGTATAAAAGTATGGTATGGCTGTCGCAAATCATCAGACCTAACGATCTTACGATATGGCCATTTCCACGAAGCCAGCAAAAAAGTATTTCCATATGCACTCATATGTTTTTAGTGAGTATGTTGTGTGACCTTGCTGGCGACACTGTGTTCATGGTCAAACGGTCCAGGAATGCATATGAGATATGAGCAAACATACGCGAAGAATGACCTGCATCGAAATGATGGAAAATGGATTTTTTTCGTCAATTTTTAAAATCAAACTCAATAATAACGTATGACGTAGAATTCGAATAATGCACGTGGATCTGATGTACGCGGGATCTCTATTTGCTTCGTTGTACATTATACAGTGTGGCGCCATTGGATATAAGCTGATTTTTGATTACGTTCCAGCACGGTCATGAATTCCCTGGAGGATCCACGAGCAGTGATATCAAAATTATCGGCCGAGTCAGTATCCAAAGTCCACGTGTCAATTAGCTGTTTAACTCAGTATAAAAGCATCGTTTAATTACCATTTGATGCCATGGGAAAAGTAGATCAGAAATAATAATGAGTTGTATCGACGCGCAAGAAATAAAGTAGCAAAAAAATCTGTTCAATCGTTAAGATAGAACTTTCCTTTCAGGTCGCCATAAAGTAATTTTCACTATGAAATTCTTGTTTCCAAAGATGTACGCTCAAGCCTGTACATAATGACGAAGAGTATATATAGTAAAAAATAATCCTATTTGCACACTAATAAATTAATAATTGTCATCTCATAATAACTTTGTCACGATGATATTCCAAGTATCGAATAATACACAGTGACAAAGGATTTGCGGTTATGAACCCTGCTGCCAACGTTCAAATTGTCGTTCGCGTACAACAGCACAATACGTTATCGTTATCCTTCTAGCTATTAATATAATTTGGGGTATATACGAAATATCCATCCATAAAATACGCATTGATACCTGGATAGATGAGAAACAATTTTTACCCTCTAGTCTACGGCATCGCGAAATGAGTATTTTTCCGATTTTCATACAATCTCAAATCACAATGTAAACTCGTTTAAATCCGTTGTGGTGTCGACTTACAAGAAGCTTTAGAAAACGAGAACGAGTCGCGTTCGAAGTATTTCACCAGGTATAGATGCAGCCCCCGTAAAAGAAGTCAGTAGAAGTTAACCATTCCGCCAGCACGTTCTCTACTTCGTATCGATTCAAGGAAAACCTCGCCCGAGTCGTAAAAGAGCGTGTCCCACATACGAGGTGCCCAAAAAATATGTTAAAAAAAAATAAATTTCCAAAATGTCAAAGAATATTTCATGAGATATAGACTTATTTTCAAATTCGATATTTCATATTATAAAAGATCCAACCCATTATGTAAGTTACATCATAATTCTATATATTTTGCAATTCTACATATTCTCCAATTTCGCGTCTATAATTCAATAAATTTTGCAATTCAACTTCAAATCTATACATTCCTGCAATTGTCCTCAAAAAATATTTACAATTAATTAAGAGTCAGCAAAATAAAATAACTGTTACCCACACCCCTCGAATCTACAGTGTGACATAAATATTAACGTTACAGTCTCAGCATAGCTATGTAAATTAATATATTAATTTTACACAGCTTACCCACGACTTGCTGTACGAGTTACAGTACGAAGAGAAAAAAGTCGGAAATCTTGCACGGCTCGTAAGCCTTGATACAAATACTCAGCTCTATTTACGTGAGAAGGGTTCGATGACCATTTATTATCATCATAACATCTGAAGAATTTTTTCATTGGGTATCAACGCATGAATGAAGCAATCACTATTGTGGCACTAACGTCATAGGTACCTACCTGATTTTTATTATAGTCCGCGTCACAGACGTTATCACGTATTTAAAGAGGTCACGTATCATACGATATCACGAATATGTATTTACTTTACAATACGTGACAACACGATATACATCGATAACTATGACAAGAGGTTCAAGGTTACGGATAAGAAGTCAAGACTGGGTTCGCACGTAATAATAACAATGGTAGTATCAATTCTACAATAGCGGTAGTATAGCGCGAGTAATTAATGGGAAGCGTTAACGAGTACTAGAAGAATTCTCTCTCTCTTAGCGCCAATGACAAACAATATAAATACGTAGAATCCAATGGACCTCCAACGATTACTTCATCATTAAACGATGCATTCTCTCACGTATTTATAAACATACGTTCATCACACTCAATATTCAATACCGAAGTAAATATGTAATACTCTATAATTTAATGAAACGCTAGATCAATGCTACCCGACGAATTATACGTTAAAAATCTCGACCTCGTGTTCGCTAGAAAAAAAAATTCATATACCTAAACATCTTACTGTCACTGTTAATGATTAACTGAATAATTAAAATCTATCCAGTACCACATAAACTTCAGATTGAAATATCGTATGTAAAAAGTATATCGATAAACATTTACTAATATTTCATAATCCACTAAAGTACCATCACGGAGTCGTTATAAACAATGATAAATATTAAAATTCAACGATGAATCGAAGAGAAGTAAATTTTATCAATTATCTGCATTACCTCGAATACGCGAACACTATTGCTATGCAAATTCATAGCTATGGTCATATTAGAACATTTATCTTACACAGTACTCATCAGCGCGTGGATCGCGGCGCAATAAATATGTTAATCGAGTCATTCGAATAGCAAAGTCGTACCAACGTATGCACTACGTATAAAGGTATGGGGAAGCTTTCTACGTGGATATTTCATAGGCGGATCGATGTGTATTCAAAAGAGTGTGTTGAGGTCCGCAACGGTGGCAGCAAGGAAGATACGTAGCGTGACTAAAGTCAGAACACGATATCAGGACATCAAGAAGCAAAAGGCGAAGCTATGATTCTTCCGTAATGACATCGTTTATTCTTTACGATTGTAGTACCATAATTTATCGAGCAAAGATAAGAAGCTCAGGAGACATACGCATAATGTTAGATATTCTATTTACTTTTGTACGCATATATAAAAACCTAGAAACAGAAACCGCTAGAAGCTCATCCACGAAGAATCCATTCAAAAAACTTATTTAAATAGCCCCATGGGCTTAAGTGATTTTCGAAATGAGAACAAAACGACACTAAGTTACGTCACGAATAACGCATAGGGAACGTGTGCATAAATTTTTGATAGAATGATACCCGTGGATGGGTCTATATGGAGATAATTATGAAGTAGCCTTTAAGGCAAGATTTTGCAATGCTTGACTCAAACAATTTCAAATGACGAGGCTTGCTTAGCCTTCGCGTTAATTAATCATTTATCAGCCAGTTGATAGTGTCGGTATAATGATTCGAATGCCTATGTGAATTTTGCGATAAATATATATTTTTTTCTCGTTCTATTTATTCAGGATCTTTGGATCGAGAAACTATATGTTATTTTGTAATAATTAATATGCGACGATATAGTTATACTAGAGTGTGTAAATTTACAATTTATATTATGTGTTTGTATACAAACGTGTGTGTATCTGGACTGACAATCACAAAGTTCGGAAGTTGTATGTACGCGGAAATATAGGCTGAAACTCGCACGATCTACAGTAACGAATATATTTCGCAGTCAAGGCTGTGCGTTATATCTGTTTATAAGCTGTCCGCAGCGAACGATACTATACAGACAACAGGTTATGTTACACTGTGTCCACGTGAAATGCCAGACTGACACGTGCGCAGAATTTTTACGAGTCATAGAAAAATGACGGGACGATATATCCGGTAGAATCATCTTTAATTTACCCAGAATGCCCAGTTTCCCTTGGTCAACATGATTACTCGGAGAGTCACCAACATTTTGGTATTGACGATACGGAATATGAAAACTAGATATAGCTAATGAGCGTAAATGATTAAATTTGTTATGTTTAGAAAAATTTTGGAAAATATCGTGAATCGACTTTATTTTTATCCTGGGAGTATTACACGTAGAAACGGGTGCAGTTTGGCTTAACTGCATTATACGTTTCATTGAGTCACGCGGGAACTGAACTTCCGCTCGCGCACTCATTCTATTCTATAAAGCGTGTTGATCACATACGACCTTTATATATTGAGACACTCGAGCACGTGTACTCGACCGCATCATGCAACGATTTTATTATATAGAAAACACAAAGGAACAATATATATAAATAGGTACTGTGTAATACTTCGCGATAAAAGATCGGCAGTAATACGAAAAAAGTTTGTGTACCGTACGGAACATCATTGACACGTAATAAATGTAAATTTTTAATTTCCATCGTCCATTTCTATAAATTATTAATCATTATTCTATACGTATAGAAATCAGAGCGAAAAACTTAATAAATCATTTGATAAGACCCCGGACTTCCTTTGCTTAACGACTTTTCTCATCGCATATGGAAAGCTTCAGCGATGTGAATGATCCTATGGAGTTGCAAGTAGTCCACACATCCTCTCCCTTGCATATAAACAATCTATACTGAAAATCTAGAACACGTAACAAACTCGCATAGCATAGCATGGCATATCTACATATACATATGACATCGCATATGGTGCAATAACCATATATGACATGACAGTAAAGAAAACTGTTATTAAATTGCCAAGATTATGTGCTTACTTTCAAGTCCTCCAAAGATTCATCAATAACAGTACAGAATTGAGATTTTTTAATCCCGAAACGTGACAGAACGTATATACACGTATCGCACATGCGTGCCTCAACGCGCGCCGTTGAAGCACGAAGTAGATTCCGTTTGTACGTTTGCACGTAATATCTGGTTAAAACGTATGATCCGTAATATACATGTACAATTGAGGAAAAAAAGATTACAAAAGGTTACAAGATTTTTGTGGTATCATGTTACGTACATATGTACGTAGTAACAGTGAACCAGCCAGTGAATACGAAGAATGACTCAGCAGACATTACGCGAAATCGCATTTCGAATGAAGTTACGTAAATCAAGTAAATTTTATACAACGTACCATTCAACACCGGCTTTTGATCAAATCCTCAAGCCAACGTCATATCGCTCTCCAGACTTTGTATTTAACCTTATGTTAGTTCAGTGGCAATAATGATAGGGAAACATTTTTTTAAAATTCCTATCCTTTCAAAATATGTACGTATTATCTATGTTAATCACTAATTTGTAATTTCAAGACGTATAACCAGGAGAGATTCGTTTGCATCAAAGAGAAAAAGTAGTCGAGCACTCTTTTTGTCTTCTTTGTTTTTTTTGAAGCAGCGCTGGAATGTTTCCTGAGCACAAATAGACCTGGGAGTAACGTACGTTCCACATTAGGATTAATGATGTGGGTTTGTGGCAAGGTAGGTGGGGTTTAGACATTGTTTCTAGTGATTTAAATGTAAACTCTTGAAACTACGTATGTAGTAATCCAGATCCATTGTGTCCATATATCGATACTTGTCTATTTCATTACTCTCGATATCAGCGATAAAAGAAAAACAAAACAGATTTTCTAACGTGTAACCATCCTCTCGCTTCTATCGCTCAGCTAATAATGACTTTGACTCGTAACCCGGAAGTCCCCGGTACCGCCTTACATGACGTAACTTAAGACAGACAAATAAGCGAAATCTGCCATACGAAACGAAACGGACGCCGGTAGGTTTGTCGCCTTCCGCACTAATATCGAGATGAGATCAATGGAAAAATATATTTCAAAAATAGATATAATTAAGTAAATTTTAAATTTGACAGAAAAATTAGTTTCAGTAAAAGTTACAATACTGTATAACAATTCTGTGTTGAGATCCTGTGTTTTTTTTAGTGACAAAAAAGTAAATAGCTATAACGCTATTTTATTATGTACTATTATAGGATGGTTTATATTGGACACTTCGAAATCTTTTCACTTCAACTTTCCCAATTTAATCATAAATTACGTTTGATTGGGTTATAAAAAGGAAGTCCTCGCTGATTCCGAGCGTTTCCCGGTTATAGCCAGCGAGTCACAAGACTCAAGTTCATTCGTTTCTTACTGCAGGCCATAAGGACGTCGGTAAAATCTACAAAGGACTTTCTCCAACAAAAAATTAAACAAGAAGCTTCGCGAAATTGCTCGTCAATGCAATACAGCAGGTGTACGATTTTTAATACGAATCACGGGTAATAACTATAACACTGCCAGATCATAACGCAACTGAATATTATAATGAATTATATATGGAATTTAATAGGTTCTCGGTAAATTTCTTAGAAAACAAATAAAACTTGAGAGTGACTGTACGACGCGTGTCAACATCTCTTACAGTCTTACGAAAAAAATAGAGCAAAATTGATTGTTAATTTTAAAGTTACTCACTCTTTAACACTAAGGTTAATTAAATTCAATATTAATTGATACGCTATATAAGCGTGCGTGTAATGATTTTATAACAGAGCCTGATTTATGATCATAGCTCAGAATAAGAAGAAATCCCAGGATAACGCGAAGCCTAAACGAAGTAGCAGAAACGTCAGTGAAGTCATCAGTTTCGATAAATATTTAAAATTCATTATGGAATAATTTATTTTGACTGGGGAAAATGGAAGAAAATGAGATTCTTTTGACGACAAAATGGTCACGTCTGAAATTCCCCCAGCATGACACACGTAGGAGCGTGCGTTGAAGCGTAAGTTGTTAACATTGGAGGAAAAAAAACGGATTTTTTTTTCAAAAATATTTAACGCGGTTCCGATAACAGGCGACTGTGAGTTTCACAATTTTGCATAAGTCGCAATATACCTACTATTAATGATTTTATAACTAGAATAAAGTAGAATCATGATAATAAACTTATCGCAAGAGCACTGTCGTTATTTGAACTGGAATAATTAACCTTGGCACGACATTTGGAAATTCTTTAAATTTAAATCCTCGTAAATGCAGATACTAGAATAATGAAGCTTAGAACTAGGTAATAATTTATATAATTTTATGGAAGACGGTTAGTCCAAAAGTTACCACCAAAAAGATATTACTTGTGGATTTTATTCATTTTTCCTTCAACTATGACTTTCCTAACCCGTTCTCATTGAGCCGATTCTGTTTCATCCAAGAAGGAAGTAAACGGTCAAGAAATTCGTGTGTACATAAAGGAACATGCAGTTCGATTCTCCCATTGGCACTTTCAAGGTGATTGTTTCCCTAAGACAGTAGACAGCCTTGACATATCATGCTGCTTCTTTTTTGAATCGCAGTTATTCATAGTGAACTTTCCTCCACGAGTTTCAGCATATATATATATATATAAATCGTTTCAAGAATATGCAAGAATTTCATGGGTGCGCACACGATTTCTTTGAATTGTGCTGAAATCAACGTAAAATCGCCACAGGCGCAGTAGTTATGCATTTGAAATTTACCCGGCAAATACACAACAACGTAAAAGAACCACACAGCCTTTTGATACGCGTTAAACAAAAAATAAAACAACAGTAATTCGAAAGTAACCGGTGTAAGCACGATGCATAAAATAATAATCTACTGAAAAACAGTCCTTACGACGAACAACGAGACTTTCCTGCACGGTAAAATGAACGCCGAATAATAAAATTGTCGTAGCAGCTCCGATTACGTGTACCAGCCGATAGATCCGTAACAAACGGACTTTAGGTATAATCGAATAAATATCTCGGAAGTGAAAATGTAAATAACCAGAGTGAGAATAATACTTAATACGAGGAGTTACGATATTCAATCTAAGTATCCCATATTGGCAATACGAGCCACAATGGAGACGAAGAAAAAAAAATTAAACAAACACCCGGTACATATAGCGAATAATTAACTGCAGGCAATTAGTCCACATCACAGGAATTATCGTTCTTAACAAAATGAAAAAAAGAGGATATTAATTATTTGCGAAAAGAAAGATAGACAGCTTTGATCATCATTATTGTCATCACCCTCCCAGCCTCCTCCCCCGCCGCCAATTTTCAAGTACCAAATATTCTGCAAGCATCAGAAGCGCAAGTGACAAGAGCACGGTCGTAGGGTAAAGTTCGCGCGGAATTAACGTACAGTCATAGCAAATCATATTTGAACTTTGAGTTTTAACTATCTCGTAAAAATTATTGTCCTCGTGGCAAACGCACTTTAGCATTTTATTGCCACCACTACAGTAACTTCGAGAACATGGTGGGGATGTAAGACGAAGTCAGGGGTCGAATGCCGTAGATGGGGAATTCGTGAGAGCAAGTAAGGGTGGACACAACAGGATCATAGGGTTGGCATCGATTAAACAAACCACCCTATTTCACCCTTGATTCCCTGGTCGAGTCCTGGCAAGAGGACTAACACTCTCCAACCCCCAGACCGTATGTAAAACTTCTAACTCTATAAAGCTACACGTGGCCTTTTACGACGCACATTCTCTAGTACGGTCCTAGAGGTTGAGCCAAGTTCGTAGCAGTGGGTGAGAGGGACGGGGAGCGGGGGGGGGGGGGGGGGAGTTATCGTCATCGTTTATAGTACGCATCCCCCTGCAAACAGGTTCTCACGCAGATGCGTTTTGATAGGTGGACTACCTATTTAGATCGGTAGGGATCGGAGGGGTGAACAGATAGGTGCGTGGCGTACGTGCGTGCCTAAAATCACCTGCGTGGATCAGGTGTCAAATCCAAATCGTCCTGATCATATTGTACGGCGAAGAAATAGTGAAAATATGTCAGGGACGTATGTGAACCAAATATGCGTGCAGGTAATGCGGGTATTTTTTTGGATGGTTGATTTTTACATATATTGACGTCACCCGTTAGAGGCTTTTAAATGTTTATGGCTGTCGCGTTATGAAAATTGCACGCGTCTTGTAAGATTTTTTCGGGCGTAGTATCGTACCGCGGTATGAACGGATTAGCGAAATCTTTAGAAATTCTTAAAAAGGAATTAAGGAAAATGATTGGACTGTAGAAAGTCGTGGATGTTATTATCATGAATCCCCGGCTGTTATCGTGATAAATAATGGCGTATAATTATTACGAAGTTATGCTCGCAATAATTCACATTTCTTGACTGGCTTTGCGGGTGCTGCATCTTCGTCCCTGTCAAGAAAGAACTCGGTACCCTTGCAGCTCGTGCAGTTTTATATCGATTCGTTTAAACGAATAAGAGTAAAAATGGTCTGTCGCTAAAGTTTCCATGACTATCGAAAACACGGTAATTCTCCAATCGTCTTGCAATTAGGTCTGACGTAAAATACTAACAGAAAATTCAGTAAAGGAGGTTAAGGAATAAAAATACAAGGAGGAGTCATCACGAAGCTGTTACCGTTGCCAACTTGACCATCAAAAACGTCTGCACGTTTGGATCAAAGTATCCTTTCTCTTTTTTTTATCCATTTTATTTTCTACGATCGTTTCGACGGGGAACACAGTCTTAAAAAGATTCCCAAACGAGGAAACGTCAGCGCTTGACATTTCAGTTTGTAATTTTCTTGAAAACGCGCATGCTCCGTACATCTGTGTAGGCGGTTTGAAAGCAACCCTCCTGACCAATAAGCTTTCAAGGGTGGAACACGCGAACGGAACTTGCGCCGAGCTTTCGTCTCCGGCCATCTTGAAAACTAGGTTCCTATTATTGTAAGTCAAACGATCGCTGATAAGTAATGCGAGCCGGAGCATTCGCGATAATAGACTGTTTGTTATTATTTATTATACGAAGACTTCGGAAACGAGCAGTGACTACTACCAGTCATGCTTATGGCATAGTTCGTCATGTCAGATTCGACCTATCTTGCATCAGTCGACCGTCAGACTTTTTTAAAAACTGGATAGAAATCTAGCAAGCTTGTAAAATTACAGGGTAGCTCGATGGATCGTGTAGTCAATATTTATGAGATCATAGGTTAGACGATGGCAACAAAGAATTAGATTTACTGTAACAATACATATATAGTTTCTAGACAATTCTTATACCTAGACCTTATATCTTACTGATTATTGCGTCACGTTATTTATTTATTTACCATTAGGAATCTGGTCCTGTTTATTTTCACTTTGTAGAGACACTCCTACGTAAGATCTTTTTCTTCGTGTCTCATATAATTTTCATTGGGAATTCATGACAACGACCTAATCCTTTCAGAAGCGTTGAGATAATTAACGCCTTCAATGACTATATGAAAATTGTGATGCTTAGAGTGACGTCATTTTTCATAGGAGTGCGAACCCAAATTGCGAAATCCGAATGGGCGCATTTTGAATAGCTTGTGTTTAGTCGCGTCACTTTACAGTTATAATTTGTACTTTTATTATCGTATTTTCGGCACATTTAACGTATGTCTGTTACCGAGGATTGGGTGACTCTAGCCAGGCGTGATCATTAATTACTACGCAGATATGTAATTGGACTTTTCATGTTTATATCGTGTTTGCTCTTATAAACGAAAACGCTACCTTACTATTATTGTAATATTTATAAGTGCGCCGCGATAAGAAACGGAAGCAGTGCGTTTTGAATGGAGTTGATTGGAAAATATTCGCGACATCAGAATTCGCAGCTACCTACAATCCTTGGCTGAAACGAAGTACAAGAATGGCAAAATTAGCGATGTAGATAAAGTAGCTATTTATAAATTTAAATCCATCCCGAATATTATCATTAGCTATGATTGAAGGATAAACAGAAATACAATATACACAACTGAAATATAAGAAACAGCTGCGACGATTGGTGAAATTATCCTATGAAATTTCAACTGTTACAAAACATGGTCCAAGCATCACGCTAAGCAAGCTATTGTATGATTTACTGAGACAAAAATAAGTTGTACGTATTATGAAATTAGTAATAGAATAATAGTTAATACAGAGAATTAATTGAGTTACCTCTAGATTTAAAATCTAAATAAAGATCCGATTACAAGAAATATGAAATTTTAAAAGCACCGAATAACAAATCAACCTCAAATAATTCGAATACAAACATTATTAGGTAAGTACTAATTATAAACTTAACGTTTACACAGGCAATTATAAATAAAAACGAAGCGCGCGTACAGCAAGCTATAAAAGATGTCGCTAAATATGAATAATTCGGTAGATTATATGTAAAAGCATCCTGCTGGCGAAGCGCGGCCATATTTTTCGCAATTCAGGAAGTACCGTTACAGAGCCAAATTGAATAGACAAGAATGCTCTGTGAGTTCAAAGGTATCAGCATGTATAAAATTGTTAAATAATAAATAACTGTCAAATAATATACGTAGATAATTTCACTGTTAAAAGACCAAAGAAATAACTGGGCCTTGGCAAGATTAGCCTCTGTATTTCTGACCTGATCTAACATAACCTAACTATTTAAATTACGTATCCGAGAAACGTTGTCGGTTTCTTGTAGCCAGTTACAGACCTTATATTGACCTTTGGCCCAGTAAATGACGTTATATTCCCCCATAAGGATGAAGTTACGAAATCATGCTAAATATATACATAACAAGAAGTAACCATGAACAAGGCTTATCGTGAATTTGACAAGATTCACCTTCTCCAAGAGTGAAAGAGGTTCGATGGCGACGCTGAATACTGCGGATACATTATGGCACAAAACAACGCAATGCAAAATATAAGTGGACATTAAAGTTTCGGTGTGAGCATCGGTAGCGCACAGTTAATTTGCTTACTTATTGGCTTCTATGATGCTGACAAGAAATGGAACTGTGCAACGTTTACGAATGAACCGCGTAACAGGAATGCGAACAGTTTTTCAACGCGTGGGGGGTCCGCGCCTGGACAAAGTAGGCTAAATGCACGTATATACGTGCAATAAATACGTACGCAATAATGACGCTTTGAAAGGATTGAAGAACTTGTTGTTAGAATACGCAGTAATATTCTTTCATGCTAAGGATTCCTTCTAATTCGTTGATTGGAGTCGGACCATTTCTCTACTTAATTCGCACACGGACAAATTGTTTAATCGTAAGAGTCACGTTCCCTTCAAGATCCGTGTCAAAGATCTAAGGAACGAGATCGTATCTCGTTAAAAAATCCCGTTTATTCAACAATTTTTCAAACGTCACTTTCCTTGACAGTGGCCACGTACATCCCGTTACTTAGCTGAGATTTCGTTTGTCGTCTACTTTCTTTCTCACATTTAAAAAACTGACCAATTATACGTTTCAAAAATGTCTGATTCGGTTTATCATTAATTTGACACAAATGAAAATGCAACGCTATTACCCAGTAGCGCAAGTTATAGTGCAAACTCGTTTACAAACCCAAACGTGGTCGAGCAGATGCGACGGAATGGCCGATACACAAGGAGACTCGAAAAAGAACAGTTGCCTGTTAACTAAGGTCAATGTACGCACTTATTACTTCCTTGGATATTCACACTGCACAAGGTGCACTGAGCAATCTGATTTTCAGCTAAACAGATGAACTGTCAACAATTCGGGTACCTTATAAATACCAAAGTATTCTAATGCCATATTAAAATCCACTTACCAAGAATAGCCTGGAGGGTTTGCTCATCTCCATCCCCGATGACATCCATGCCTCCTTCGATCGGGCCCCAAGGATCTTCCGGGCCTCACCAGGCCCCATCTTGTCTCTGAGCAAAGTTACCAGCTACGACCCACATCTTACTCTATAAGTCCTCCGGCACTAGCCAGTTTTCACCCTTTATGAATACACACCACTGCTAGGAGTTTCCGTAGATAAACACTGCAGGAACCATCATCGGTCCGATCTCACTTATAATAAAAAAAACTACACAGTGTCCCGGGTATCGCACGTCAGAATCCTAGCGCACGGACTTGGACTCACAAACTCCGTTGAGAGTACACCAGAGTACACGCTTACGCTTCTCTCTCCGTCACGGAGAACGACGATCACGTGATCCACAAGTATTATTTCGATCGTCGTGCGTGTGCGTGTTCGGTTCACGCTGCTTCTACTGGTTTATACGGCTTGGTGAAGTAAGGGAACCGGTTAACCTGGTGTCATCGGTACCGCAGAAGCAGGTAGGCCTCCTTTTGATCGGCTTCGTGGATTCTATGACAGACAGATTTGTTCTGGAAAAAAATCCGTCACCAGATTTATATTACGAGATGGCGCCAGTGAGCTGACTGTTGTTACGTTGTGTTATATTCTTTGTGACACGTTCGATATTCTGGAAATTTATCCTGGAATCAATTTCAACTCAATTCATGACTTTTTTTCATTTTATTGCATTGGAATAATAAGGATTTATGGATAAAATGTGTTTTGAAATTTGGTGCATTCTCTATTAAATCCAACCGTATGATCTTATAGTTCTACAAATTCCTAAATGACAATACTCGTGAATAATGTGTCACTACTGTATATTTATATTTATTTTTTGTGCTTTAAAGTATTTCGTTTTTTCTACTGTCTCATTAGTAACGGGCAATGGGAATTTTCGCTGACACGATATCAGTTGTTATACCGTCAGATGGTAATACTCGATTATATTGGAAACAGGACCACAACCGACCGTCGGGAAGTTTCCGTCGAAAGATATACATAAATGTATATCTTTCCAATGACTAAAAAATGAATCTTTAAATGCTCCCTATGCTTTCATAATTGCTCCGCTGCTATTAAACAATGATTAAAAAATATTCATTAAAACAGAAAAATATTAGTTGTATTGCTATTCCAAAAACCCAAGCACATTTTCATATGATTTTCTTGATAAATTAATGGCTATCAATTTCCTCCATTTTGCATCGCAATTAATTTCCTATTTTATTAAAGTATCTTGAAATGACAACTAAAATTTGATTCTCTCTTGGCCCGATTACAAACGTAACAATATAATTTATTTTCGAACATATCTGTGACACATCATTGCCTCGGTTAATTAACGAACACACTTATGTGTCAGCATCAAAACGTTCAGACGTACTGTAATGGTCTTCGTATCTCGCGAGGAAATTTATCGACGGAGATAGATGGCGTCCAATGTAGTTGGCCGCGTAGGAGGTGCGCGATGGTTCGAATTCGCCCAAAAAGCACTGAAGTGTTTGATCAGAGATGAGTAGGGAGAGGCACAACGCTACGGTTTTAGGCGATACCAAAATCATGGCGCTAAATCGTAGCGGCGAGTCTGGAAGTAGGATTTTGT
>JASANN010000262.1:1584413-1635354 GCA_031762395.1 Calameuta pygmaea | reverse complement strand
ACAAAATCCTACTTCCAGACTCGCCGCTACGATTTAGCGCCATGATTTTGGTATCGCCTAAAACCGTAGCATTGTGCCTCTCCCTACTCATCTCTGGTTTGATTACGTTCACACGGCGGTCTTAAACCGGTTTAGTTAATATTGATTTAAAGTAATTGACCAATCCTAAATATTCCTTAAAGGTAAAAATATCTATGATTTGTCAATTCCTTAAGATCAGTATTAACTAAACACAACCTGCACCGCTCATCATTACTCGCAGTTAAATGAAGGAAGCGTTATCGCGCCGCAAGACACTATCCAACACGGATGTTTAAAAACCCTTGCCACTGAGACGGTTAAATATATATTAAAATGTAATTGAAATATGTTTCATAAGCTTCAACTGAAAAGGTTAAGAAAAAAATATTTGGGCAGTCAGTTGCTCGATATATGTATATAATCGATGGAATGTATGGGTCCCAGAAAACTAATCGGCCGAAACGCATCGAATAGATAATTTCAAAAAAGTTTTGATTTCATATTTTTAATTTTTATTTAATTTTCGTGCCTTACTTCATATAAATTTGGGTCCATTGCGTCAGTCTTCAAATTCAAAACCAACATCAACTTCCGATGTAGAGCACATTAGGAATAACTCGTCAAAAATAACGGTAAAAGCATAATAACAAACATATAATCTTAGAATTTGGAATTTCTGGCATGCACCTGCCAAGTTACACTGGATAAGGTATCACCTAAAGTTTTATTAATTATTAAATGACCATAGTTATGATTTTGGTTCCTTATTTTTTCGGTTATTATCGGTTATCCGTTTCAGTTTCAGTTATGGTTAACGTCCCTGGCTGGAAATAACATTGGCAGACGTTGAAAATGATTACGTTTTCCATATGCACAGATGATAATTACTATGCTCATGCAGATTTCCTAGACTTCAACCTACGTAGATCTACCCCTCATCTTCTTACGAGAATACAACGATAAAAGGCAGTCCTTAATATAATTTGAGATCTAAGCGAAGCTGTAATAATAAATTTATAAAATTTGCGAGGCGAAAGTTGATTACGTATAAAATACGTTACTGCATAATTCTTAAATAGATGTATAAATAAATAGACAATACTTGGATACAATAAACATTTATTTACGTCACATAAGTACAATTGAACACCAAGGGGTTACTAAAATTATTTCATTTTCATTATACTGTAGTTATTACTTTATTTTACTGTGGTTTGTGGCTTCGCGCATTCATAAATAATTTACTCTCGATTCATTTACACAAATACATACTCTCTTAAATATATTTCGCTCTCTGTATATGCATATATATATTATTATATACACACGTATGTATATCACAAACTTTCGCTCATCATGTAATTACATTCACGCCGTTTCAACCTGAACATATTAACGCCCTGTAAAACGTAGCACAGATGGATAAAGAAAAGCGAAAATAACATATTTCTGCGCACGCAGCTAAAGTGAACAATAGTTTTTGATTTCATTAACGGGACTGGGGAGCACTAATGGCATTGTAAGATTTTCGGACACAAAAATCGTATCAGAATTTTAAAAAAAAATTTTTCTCCAATATTGATACCACTCTCGCAATAATTGATCCAAAACTTGTCTTCTTCAATTTTGGATTAGTCATTGCGAAATTCATATCAAAATTAGTGTTACCGCCCAGAATGTGTCGTTAACTTTGCTTACGGAACGAGTCTCTGCCAAATTATACTATTTAAAATTTTTTCTTAGACTTTACGTCCACAGTAATGCGAAACCCCAATCCCCTTAAGAGTTTGACATTATTTAGGCACGTGCGGATAATCCAAGAAATTGTATGCGACTCGAAGGTAAAGAGCGAACCTGATTGAAAATTTTATACAGTTGAAACATTCATTGCTACATTATCCAGATGCAATTAATTTTCTTTTCAAATTTCTGTTTCATTTCTACAGCGCTTTGCAACTTCCACAAAATTCGAAGAGTCTGCAGGATAATACAGAAGGTACGCATCGCCTACCGAAATACAATATCAATAAAAAAATAGCACCAATGCTTCGCGATGCAATAAAAAAACTTTTTTTTTAAATAAACAAACATTATACCAAAATCATAGATAAATTTGATTACAATATCTGACTACCAAATTAGAGGCTTATAATAAAGCCGCAAACTCCTGATGTACCAGTATCATGTCAAGTACTAAATGTATTAAGGCATATCGTGTCATTCATACTTTTCCAGTACTTGGCTATATCTTCGGCAAGTAATTACAAGATATTGGCAAGCAGTCAAACATAAGTCTAGATGTGTCGGTCGTTTCACATGAAAAATATTATATACCACTGTGACCAATTTCACAAGGTCTTTGGCAATGTAGTGCGTATGTAGCAACATCGCTATTACAGAGCTACAAACATTGTCGCTACACGTCTATAGAGATAAATATTCATATTTCTGAGACAGTATATGACTTAGGTACTTTAAAAGAATAGTCCCCGGAGAAATGTAATTAGATCCGTAACGAGACTGTAACTTTCATTATATCTTGGAGATGCAAGTCCATAGAACATTACTGACAAACTACTTGACTTTGGTGTCGTATATTACCGTTATCGGACAATGAGAACGGTTTTTAATTTGAATAAGATGGAAAAAAAAATTTGAGAAAATGTACAGAACATATTATATATAAAGAAGCTCGGAAATTTACTACGCAATCGCATTTGTAAAATGAAACTTCACAACGGTTCACTGAATTCACTGAATTCGCATCTATACGTACTTGACTACTAATTTCATATATTTTTTTTTTATACTTCATTCTATGTATTATAATATTACACTCGAGAATTACGAATAATTTTGCAGAGTTTTAATATTTTAAATGAATTATATGAATTACGTAATCCCAATAATCAACGTCCCTCTCAGCGATATCGTAATGTTAAATTAATTAATTTGTCTTTTAGTCTACTTAAGCATGGCATTTTCAGTTCGATCTAACTTACATACAATCTTTTTAACACGTAATAAAGTAATCGTAATATTGTACTACTCGCATTCAGTCTTTGTCAATAAATTAATTAAAGATCAAGAGGATAATGTTTAATAATTAATCTTTAAAAAAACAAAGAGTAATTAGGAACTGGAATCAGGATAGAAATGTATAATCTTCATGGGTCCCAAATTGTTAAAGCATCCATTCTTAAATCCAGTTACTCTTGGTATACCTCATTCGCTCATACAGTATTCAAACAAAATAGTTGTCACACTTGGCTACAGTTGACAATCGACTATACAAATCCTCTATACTCCTGGGCAACCCAGTGAATCTTTATATATGCATCGTTATATACTATATACATATATATATATAGATATATATTGCAGAGCTACGTGAAAATTGCTTGAATGCTCCATTGTGAATTCTAAAATTCTTCCATAAGACAACCGACAAATAATTCAAGAATATATTATTAACACACCTGTTTTTACATGAATCGAAGTTCGCAAGATCATCCGGCTATGAATTTCCATGTAAAAATCGGCACTGCCTTCGCTGTCGCGAGTCTGTCTCACTAAGCGAGATATTTCTTCTGCAGCGCCGTTAGCAAAGAAGCATTTCCATAAAGCAACGCAATATAAAAGCTATCCTCTTTTCTTCTTACGCTTCACTCTTAAGGTCGAGATTCTTGTCGACCAAATGACACAGGTCGACTTTGCTCATTTCTTGACAACCTTTTTGATTGGGACTTGGAAATAAGGTCCGCCGAAAAATATACTTCCACGGGGCCAGTCGTTTATATGTTTCCTGTCCTCTCTTTTGAGCTTCATGACTTTGATTTTAATTGTCAACCAGTCATCGTGGCAGTATTAGTTATGGCAGCTTGATAGGTGAGACTTGACTCATTTGAATCACGGATTTGACAAGAGTTCCTTTCTTTTCGTGATCTCGTAACATCAATTGTAATTGATCTTTTTTGTCGACGAGTTCTTTGCACCAGGTATTATCGATGATTCGTCCAGCGACATCGAATCAGTTGGAAATAAGGATCTGTCCTTGAGATTATGCTTTTCATGCAATTGTCTTTCAATCACCTGTCGTAGACGTCGTATTTTCAAGCGTCTTTTCGAACAGACAAAGTGCTCTGTGTACGAATTCATACTGTTCTGCCGTTTGAACCATGCCACCGCGATCGTACCTGATTTACAAATATTAGGATATTATAAAACATACAGTATGAATCACCATCGAGAATAACAGTAGTAAGATTAACGAGCAGCAATATTATTATGTACAATAGCGATACATTGTTTAAAATACTTTAACACTTTCGACCAACATTAAGTGAATACAACATTTTAATCACTTAGAAACTCGCCCCTTACACCATTATATACTTGGAATAATTAATGCTTACCTCATTTGACATAAGATACCCAAGACGTCGACGTTTCCGTCTCTCAGAAGCTGAACCATTCCTGTTGCTAATGCTATGAAGCATCCTGTTCTTCCTATTCCTGCACTACAGTGTACGATTATAGGTCCTGGTAAGGAATTCACTTCTGCTGCTAGGCCAACTAACGCTCCGGCTGCTTGAGGCACGGCATGATCCGGCCACGTATCATACCTGTTAAAGTAGAGAAAACGAATGTAGTCATTAAAATTTTGATTTCTAATTACTTATACTTCCAACCGTAGTAAAGTAAGAGGCAGTTTTACCAGTAATGTTGTACATTTCGTCTTTCTCCTTCGAACCTAAGTTCTAAATCTCTGATTGTGTATCCATCCTTATTTTCGATGGATGTGACAATCACAGTAAAAGGTCCAGCTTGTATCCGACTGTTGATATCCAACGGGAAATAGGCGTCGCACTTAGTTTTTGCAGCTTCGTGTAATCTCGTCATCATGACAATTGCTGGAACCCTTTCAGCCCAGACCATCCGCCAGAAATCAGATATCGTATGAGCCAAAGGACCTTGGGTCGCGATATAGCGCGCATCCTGACCATCATATCCCTGTAATATTTTACATAAATAGATATTATTACACTTTCAATAAAAGATATAATAGAGTACTAAAATCAACAGAAACTCTCATGTTACTCACGCGAATATAGTTAGCGTTAATGTAGCTAGCGAGAGGGTCGTCCGATCCTGGCAGGACGACTCTCGATTGAGGATTTGGTAATATGGAACAATAGCGATTTTTTATACCAGATCCACAGATGTCCACCTTGTCCGGAAGATTTAGTGGAACTTCCCAAAATTCCTTATGTAATGATACTGGATCTCTGATGATCTTGTGAAGCTGAGCTCGTGATAAGACGTTTCCAGCACTCAAAAGGAATTCCTCGGCTGTGCACTCACGAGTTGGAGTTACCATATGTGGTGGACTATCAGGTACTGGTGCCAATTCTATTGTCAAGCTTGCACTAGAACCACGTCGTTCCAGAAGTCCCTTAGCTTTTATGCGTATAGGTTCAGGTCTACGTTCCGGCGTTGTCACAGTCATTATCTACAAGAAAAATTATGTGAATAAATACTAAGGTATATTCGACATAATCAAATTTGCATATCGTTTAAGGAAATTACCTCGGGTAATGCAGATGAATGTGTAATTGGTCGAATCGGTTGTACTGAGACAGGCGGTTTCATAATTGGCTGACAGACCCATTGTGCTTCAACAGGATCCTTAGATTCTTTTGTTAATTTCTCTGGAGGACATACGGCACCTTCTTCTACCAGACCACGCCTATCACCATTTTCTGTATCCTTTTCACAAGACATTTGCTTCCACAGCCATAACAAGATCTATTGATTTAACATGACACTTCACAATAGTATATTTTCATATAAACAGGATGTAAACTTGATTGCATTTATATATGGTGTATTTATATTACTATTATGAAATATTAATATTACCAGGAAAGTGAAGAAAATAGCACTGGCAATGGCACACAGTACTACAAGGAATGGCAGTTGCCAATCCATCCATGATAGAGTAGTGGTAGAACTGACGTCCTGACTAGCACGGGCACCAAGTTGTGCCACTTGTAGATCCATTCCAGCATCGTCCAGTCCTGTTGAGGACTGCCGGATCCTAGAGACAGAAATTAATTTAGAAAGTCGGTTAGGATATATTTTACAGAAGTTTGCATACTTTGTTTTAATATTTTTATCAAATCAAATAATTACCTGTGGTGGGACCGAACAGACATCCCCTCAGTAGCTGACAGCAAGGAAACTGGCAGTACAGTATCTATACGCCACCTTTGCTCACCGATTAGGTAGAATGTTTCCAAAGAGCTAGTACTGTCATCATCATTGTCATTTGAAATGTCATAATGATTGGCATCGCTTATATAATGACGGGTTAGAGGAGTCCCTGTACCTCCTGTAACAATAATTATAATTTATGTTTCAAATTCATTTTTGGTAATAAATAGGATTTTACATAATCTTATTAATATGTATAAATATGTTAAAGTTAAGAAAAGCATAAAATTATGAAAAAAAAACAAATTCTTAAATTGAATCAAAATTCAAATTGATTTATAAAATACTGTAAAACCATATGGAAAAAATAGAGTAACTATTATTTTTTCCAATATCAAAAGCACTAATACTTACAATTACGCATTAGTAACTCTCTTAACAGTGTTAAATTGAACTAAGAACAAGTAAATCTTATCATCCCTCAATAACAAAAAATTAATTATCTCCCAAGGCAGCTCCTGAATCATTCGTGCTATCACTCGTCCATAAATAAACTTTCAATGAAATTCGTATAATCGTTTGACAACATAATTACGTAGTAAACGTTAATATTCATTAGATCATTTGTTTGGACGCAATCACATTTAAAATTTTTATATTCAACGTTTATCTCGACCTTGGAAACAGTTTCTCTCCCTCTCTTCCAATTTCCCTCAAGGTCTCATTGCTCGCGATAGATAGCTACACCGGGATATCTCAAGGTTCACACAGCGATGTTTGATTAATATTTCTTGGAGAACAACGCTCATAGCTCACAGGTTCAGGAAATGAAAGCGTGACAAGTAATATAAAGGAAGAGACGAGATACGCCGATCTCCTTCCTATTACAATACAGGAAGTAAACATTAGATTCATTTTATGAACGGAAAACCCGTGAAGCGAGGAAGCTGAGGAGATGCAGCTGCACCAATGAGAGCAATGCACCTGCCAAGTGGATTTAATAGCATCGGACGAGTCACAACACGCCTACACACTGTCTACACACGATATCCTCACGACGCATACAGAGAACCAACACGAAACGGACTACATCCTGTTTTCCAGTAGCAGATGGGACTTGCGCAGGAATAAAAACACGCACGCAAGAGGGAAACAATATCAACTGAATATCAACTTGAAAAAATAAATATTCCTACAGTCCATACCTTTAGCTAAAAACGCGTGTACTAATATCGCTAGAACAACTTGCTTGAAGATCAAGTGTATCCTTCCATTTGAAACTAGCGGTCGTAAAGCCAACGAGACCGCCATATTGACGATGAATACCGACCCAACTTATCTGGGTGAGAATTTCATTCGAACTGTTCGGCTAGACTCGGCTCGGCTCTATACTACTCGGCTGGATAGTCGTTTCGTGCTGGGACTCAAAGTGGGGATAGGAAAATGCATCAGCCAATCGTGTGCCTCCATGAGCTCTGCAATAGCCAATCGCATCACTTCTTTAGCATCACCCCCTACTATTTGGCGGGAAATTCTCACGAGGGATGAGAGGATGTGAGGAAAACACATGCAACTACGTTCGCTCTCTTTGGATTTATGATGGATGCAGAACATAATCGTATAGTGTACGTAATCACACCAGTAAATTCAGAAAGAGTTTTATCTATCTTTTATAATTATCATCCAGGTCATAGAGTATCTTTCCAAAGGCTACCAAATAAAAATTACGTAATAAACGAACTATCTTTTATCAAATAACTAGTACTCTGTTCATCATTACGTATGTGTACATCCAGGAATTCCAAGTAAGCTTAATGATATATCAATTACAACTCCTTCCATTTGATAAATTGAACGAATATTCAATGCTGATATTAACCAAACGATTATGAACTACATACATCATAAAAAAGATTTTCTTATGTATTAGTAACAAGCGATACCAATAGAAATAATTTGCCGATGCAAAAAGCTTGTTAGCAGCGTTATTCGATTTTGCATAAATATAACATATGATTGATGATTAGTATATTACCATGAAACAGAACCGCGTCCATGCATTGCCACATATTTCGTTGAATTCTTGCACGCTTCCCTTCTTTCGATACAAATTTTTAACAATAATTTTTACCAAAGGACTATTACTTTCCCTTCCAATAGTTCAAGCCATTTCTTTGTATTCGTTAACGCAACTCGTCTTGCTGACTCTTTTCGAATCCAATTCGTGAGTATAAAGCCGAATGTATACTCGAAAATATCGCGATGATTCACAGAGCAGGAAAGAATCCATTCGTCCAAAGCTGCCACATGTCGTGGTGGTATTCTTTTTTTATTTATTAATTTATTTATATTGTCATGATCGCTGTCAAATAATTCTTCGATTCGATTTCCCCCACAGTGTCTTTGTCTCGATTAGATTATAGTGCACACAATTCGCAGCGTTGGCCTGCCTGATTCTCGGCTCGAATATATCACAATGATTTAGCGAATCAAGCCAATTATTTATTAGAAACGGCAAATTTTCGAGTTTAGAGTAACTCGAGTGTAAGATATGTCCCAGGCGTGGATTATTTTTAGCTCATCCCCTCATTCGTTTAATCTTAGTTTTTTTTCTCGGTACATTATTTTTTCACGATCTCGTGCTTTCTTTACGCACGACCGATATATATTAACGGAAATATACTATTATATAATTACGAAATTAGTTAAATTTTAAGCGGGTTTCTCTTCATTGAGCATTTTATTAAATACTTCCTTTTCTATGCGTATATAGGGCGCACACGAATATTTTACACTCGAGTATATATTTAATTATGTCAAGGTTTTTAGTATAAATTTTTTTTAATACAGTGAATGCATCTGGATTTTTTAAATATAATTTTAGAAAAACCCTAAGTCTCACATTTCTTATATTTACGAATAAATATATATTTTAGATATATGAAAAATTTTTAAACCATTTCCATTGAATACTTCGACATTTTACGTAAAATGTAGATTTATTTTACTTCCATTCAATAAGTCATTCCCTAAATTAAAAAGAACATGTGATATTACGAAATAATACATAAATAAAAATTGCAGCGATTTGTCAAAATTTGAATTTTTGCATAATACCAAGACGCCCATGAAGACCTTTAGAAAACCCTCCCATTGATGTGATATAACATGATTGATTACTACAAGTAGACAAAAATTAATTAATTCCGTAAACGTCTAGTACTAAAACGTATTCTAGTGCCGCCAATGCGTTTATAATCACCGACAAAGAAAAAAATTTAAATAAACGCGTAAACTCGCGCGAAGCCACAAATCGAAGGGCGGCTGTGCTACTGACTGAGTTTGCTCTTGCCTTGCCGTCGGGAGCTTCAATCATCGGCAGAGCTTTTCGAGGGTACGCGCACACTTGCGTAAAATGCGTGCTGCGATTGGCCTTCGCACGAAAGTGCGTGGGTGGTGGGCTACCCGGACCGACGGAGCTTTTACCAAACCTGATTTCATCCCGGCTGCCTCATTTTTTTCAATAGCTTTTCCAAATTCAGCCGGAAGTTCATAGCATTTTAGTTTACATAAGCAGCCATTGAAAGAAGTTATATATGAGCTTGCGATGATCTGGCTAATACGTTGAGTCTAAACTTTAGACCATCTTTGAGATTCCTAGCTCGCCAAGAATAAATATACAAATCTACTTTAGTAACTCTAAAAACCTACACGTTATATACTTTCTATAGTATACGAATAGGAATCATCGACAGATCATTCAATTCTATACTTGAATAATGAAACTTTTAAATTTACATGAATATCGCATATTATAATACATCCTATAATGTAAAACAGTACCTTCGACGGATAAAATGAAGCCTAATTGTATTCATACAAAGCAAACGTATAAAAATCATATAAGATTTTATGTACGGAGCTTTTAATACCTACTGAAAATTGAATCATAGTATCAACAAAGTACCCATACTCGATGCACTAATAAATGAGATATAGGCGATACATAAGAGCGCTCACATTGAAACTCATAAGAGTGCGGTGCGCTTATAGTTGTAGAATGTGTTAGTACAGCAGAGTGCAAGTGAGCCATATAACAAGAAAGAGCCATTGTCCATAGTAGGAAGTCGAATATCCCGTAGAAAGCTTACACGACATTACTCTCATTCACATAACACACAGTACGTTCGTTCCAAGTTCTACGTGAACCGGAAAAAAGCGTGGTAAGCCAACGCGATGTTGAAAACTTTGGAAAAACAACAATATCGATTATATACGTGCAGGAAACTGAAGTGCACACGTCAAGGAGAACGCGTGCGAGAATTACAGGTTTTGTAAAAGCTTTGTCAGTTGCGTGGGACGCGGTAAAGCCATACTCAGGTGGTGCGTAGGCGTGTCTTTTTGCGTAACGAACGTAGCCTATGAACGATACTTTGCCACTTACCTCAAAACCTTCAAAGACGAGTTGCTTTCTGTGACGTAGCAAACTAAAACTTGTCGTACAGAGACCAGTCATACGAGCAATCATCAGCAATGCGATTAAATGATCCTTTTTACAGATCCGTGAGATGTCACGATGTTTTCTGTTTTTTTTTTTCTTTATCCTGTACTTGTTAGACGTGCTGGAAACATTTATCGATGGGGCTCCAACGTCTGTAGTCGTCCTATTGCTCACGCTTCTCTTCTTCTTATTTTCTCCGGCCACGGTTTGCTGTACAGAAATAAAACACTTGTAAGTAACCACGACACGAAAAACTGTTGTATTTTCTTTGTGAGGTTATCTCGCGCGGGAATAAGTGCATCTCTATGGTATTTATGGATCTTTTGACGACGCTAGTGACTTTCTTATACGTCAGAGGCAGCACGTGATATGTCAAGTCAAATATACGAGATCTTAATCAGTGTGACAGGAGTTTGCATAAATTGTTTCATAGTAACTTTTAAAAAGGAATAATCTTTTTTTTTCATTTCCATTATTTCATTATACTAAAAGTTCACGGGTTCATACTTTTTTGTATGTATGTTCTTTGTATATGATTAATTATACAATTTTCTCCGTTACGAGTATAGGAATATTTGTATGACTCAAATTTTCATTTGAAGTGGATATTTTTATTTTTATTTGGCAATACTGAATGCTCTGTTATGCTTCTCGAAGATTAGTGGTCTAACTATAGTTTTACGATTGACGGAAATAACGCGATAACACGATGTGAGACTCTTGTATCATCGGGTACCTTGCACCGCGAAGTTGCATCGGACGCATCTGAATGGCGTCTGAACGGGTTGCAAAGTGACGGTGAACTGCATTCAGTTAACCGAAGGCAAAGAGGGATAGACGCGCGCATTCGTGACACGGATCCACTCCTACCCTGCAGCTCCAGCAACATGCAGGATTAATTTTACGTTACGTTAATTCTTCCCTTATATTTCTTACTCTTTTATTGAATTGTTAATATCACAATTAATTAGAAGTGCTTGTCATTGAATTTGTCCAAATATGCAATCTTATGCAAAACTATACTTATGCTTTTTTATACGATCTTCAATAGCATTCAATGAATAATTTCGTAATAATTTTATAGAAATAATACCTGGTAATCAGCAACGTTTACCTTTTTTACTCACACTATATAAATAGGAATTAGTACATTTCTTTTTACTATAAATGACTGAAAATAAAATTTTACAATAAATAAATACCAAACATATTATCATTGAAAATATATACGACATACTGATCCCTGAAATTACCAAAGAAGGTACCTTGAAAACGTACCTTACAGATTTCAAAGATTAGTAAATAAATACCATCATCTCCTTATTTCATATTTTACTTAAATAAATCTTCATATTTGCTAAGGAAAATTCTGTTTCGCAGCTTGTATCTTCCGTGAGTCACGAACATCTTTTTTGTACCTGTCAAAAAACTATATTACTTCACGAAATTGAAGACCTTCATTCCCTCAATGGAAGGGAGCCTAAATTGTCAACTCTCGAAGACAAGGGTTCCAAGTATTTTCAATACGTTCCTGAAACTCGGAAAGCGTGCGCGCCGTGCTGGCTCTACCAGACCCTCAACGTGAATTCCATCTATCGCGGGGATCGCGGGTAAACCTCCGGGAGGTTGAGGATGGGCTCAGGAGGGGAATGTTGAATGAGGACTCGAGGTTTTGAGACTAGCGGAGGGAAATGTTGGCTAAAGGGAAAGGAAGGGGTCGAATGTAGGCTACTTCTGTCAGCGGACGGCGTCCCCAATCGATACACGCAGCCACTGACTATAGAGCTTAGACACTGTCGATTTTTCTTGACAAATCGAAAGTGTCAAAAGGGCCACAACAAACATCGATACATCTTCGCTGTCTTATTGAATCTTCCAGTTTTCTTCGTCCCCACGAGAGACTGCATTTACGGAATGTCCGGTATATTTTTTATTTCCAGTAATAATTTGCATTCAACTTTTCCTCATTTAACTCTGCTCCTTTTGAGATTACTCGAGAGTGACAATCCTTACTAGGTGGAATGTTATCATTCAGGTAGTGGATTAGGCAAGTATCAAATTTGATACTACTCAAACAAGATGTGCGCTATGGATCCTTTTATAGACGGTGATGTAATATAGAGAACACACGGTAAAAATAACCTCTTCCTGAATATTAAAATGTTTAAAGTTTTGGATTTTCATGCATCCTAGAAGTTCTGTCTACTGTTTGATGACACAGATGGGTTAGATGGTATATATAGATTGGACTTACAATTTTACAAGGACATTAGCATAGATATAGACTCTCTAAAGGCTCCGAGAGTACCAGAAAATCATGTGTAATTTCATTTCCCTGCGGTGCACGGGTATGAAACCCCGTGTCAAAACCAATTTCGTAAAGGTCACGCGAAATCAATTTACTTGAAAATTATTTCTGGAGTGTCTACCACTGCTTTATTAACCATCACTTCGCTACTCTAAGAATATTATATAAAATGTCATTCGTCCCATTGAAAAATATTCCATTAATTGTAGTATAATACCCATAGCTACTACAATTAATCGAATAGGCAACCGGTAGGTTATCACATGCTTATAAGGTTTCTATCATTTGCTCTAATATTTAATCGAAATAGTCCTGCAAATTTGTTCAAATACGTCTAACGCAGTGTCATCATGGTAAATAATATGTCAAATTAACAGACATAAATGGTTCGCAGGGATCGCATTACTTCCTCGATATACTCTTCAGCCACTAAGCATTCACAGTCCGATGAATCACATTAAACGTGCAAAATTATATAAACGGGAAAACGCTACGCCTACAAAAAAAAATGACAACGTTACAATACAGAACCTAGGTGAGAAAACAAGGATAGCATATTTTCGTTATTTTAATTATCACGCATACATTAGTTCCGAAAACTATACATCAACATATACTATACATATTCCCCGCTTTATCATTTTTACAATAAACATAAAATCTTCTTAACTTCGACTTCGGGAATATTTATACACTTCCAGATTCATGTACGCAAGCTAACCGTGAAGATGTTACAAAAAATCTTGTTTCCTTCGAAGTAACATTAACCTCGGTACGTGGGCACTGGTTTTGCACTCACCAAGTACGCGATGAATAGATACGCATAAACACACGCGAACGAGCCGACGAAGCTGCTCGTTAACTTAGACGTCGACAAACATCCGGATACCGGTAGACCTTTTCGTCCGCTTGCTCGACTTCGCGATATTGCAACGTTTTTACGTCGCCGTTAACCAATCGCCCGCCACGTCACATCCGGTTCCGGCCAAGTGTGACAGAACACAGACGACAGTATGACCTTCGGCGGACGCTCGCCCTGGCATAAATGCATTAATGTACGCCAATCAACGATTAACCGGAGCGCGAGCTCCTTGGAATATTTAGTTGTGAAAGACTGGACGATCATCTACGGCTATAGTACCACAAGCCATTGTCTACTTTTAAGGATCTCAGGGTCGCACTTATTGTTAGTGCAAAATTACATTTCCGTTTACCGTCTTATACATATTATTACAGTATACGTATTTCGTAGTGAATAATAATAATACGATTCTAGTAAAACATACATGTAACTTCATGAAGATTATATGAGGAAAGTTACTGTCTAATATGTATGATCAGTCATTTATAAATTCTTAGTCAACCTATATATATATACGCACACACCATAAGTATAACAGTATCGCTTTGATTGGAACTGTTATCAGATAGAAATAAGTCTTGTTAAGTAAACATACGCTGTTTGATGCTATAGCATATGAACGGTTCTTTTATAAGTTCCATGAACCGCTGGTAGAATTACAAGTGTACAGTTTGATTGTACGTAAGGGGCTTTAAAAATGCTCAACTTGCATTCACAAAAATTAACGGTAATACCTATGTATATGTGTATATATATATATATATATATATATATAATGTATGTAAAATATTTATAATAACAAAAGAATAAATTTCCTTAACTATAAAATACTGGCCTGTACTTCCTCAGGGTAGGTTAAGTATTTCCTGCGAGCGTTCCTTCCTAAATTACACAGGACTTCCGTTTACATGTATATCCGGATCTTCTATGTTTATGACCGTTATAGTAATTCTTTAAGAGGATTCGTGCATTTCGGTGAGCAAACTGAACTGTGTACTCGTTCACAGTCTCAGCCACATATACGTGCATGCAAAGTATTCTAAGCACTATAGGGGGCATGGTGAACACGTTTATACTCTTATACGTCTATACCAAGGACCAACAACAGACGTCCTAAACCCATAGAAAATCAGGATCCTTGGAAGTTTCGAGAAAAAAAACCAAACAAAAGAAACAATTCACGCAGACTACGGGTTTGCAATAGAAACAGGACGAAGGGATCGACCACCGAGAGAAGATCTTCGGGTTGGGAACTGGTCGTTTCTCAGAACAGAGGCTCAAAGGTGCATCCTGCTTGGCGTGAGGTCTTAAGTCCTTACTTCCGCCTCAGAGCGATACATTCTCCTACTCTTTAAACTCCTTCGTTTTGTCTTCCCTGTTATATCCCTATTACTCTCGTCGTACTTATCTTCCTTTCATTTTCTCTCTCTCTATATCCCCCCCTCTCTCTCTCTCTTTATCCCCCCCTCTGTCTCTCGACTTTTACGAAGAAAAAGGCTGACGCGTGAAAATGTTTACGTTTGAAAAAATCGCGTTACGCTCTATGGAAAATTTGATTGATTCCAATTAATCAGAACCTCGTTGTGAGAAATGATAAAGAAAAAAAATAGATTCCTATGAATTTATTTCACTAATGATAACATAATGGCGTAATAGATTGATTTAAAATTTGTCAATTTTCAAAAGCGTGCCAAAGCGAGTAGTATTATGTACGCTCTTTCTCATAACCTTTTATTTCCCTTTTTCTATATAATGCTTTAATAAATATTCTTTACCTTGTCTGTACTATAGTAGCGTATTTATGATATCACAGTTGCAACTGTATATTGTATCATGCTATGACGCTACGGTTATTAATGAATTACAGTGACGTAAATAGGTGGGAACCTAAAACGTCAACCAAAACGTCAGATCTTCATTGACGTTTTGCACGATCTAGAATGGACTCGAACGATATAATTAACGTGAATGAAAAGTGATAGTCATCGAGCCATGACTAAGTTTCGTTCTACTTGGTAGAGTCTCGAGTGAGATCACTTCCGGTTTAGGGTCACTTAAGGCGAATGAATGAATGACTGCCTTGAGAAACCATCGCATACGTTATACATTTATACTTAGGGTAGGCATATCGTGAGATGGGAAGTGCGCACCAGCGAATGGGAAGAAGCAGAAGTATGTTTCTTTCATGAGGAAATGAGGCTAGTGGGCGTTTCATAGGATGCTTGCAAACGCTGCGTATATTCCCACGATAAGAAGACGTTCCTCGTGTACCGGGAAACGGTGGAAAGTAAAATTATGAAGAATACAAGAAATTTAGTTCGTTAATCTTTAATGATTTCTATTGGGACTAGAAGTTCAGTTTCTTTGCAAACTGTTCCTTCAGGAAATACCCAATTTTTTCTTTTAGCAAATCCGTTACTGTCACGCTGTACCGCGTCGCGTCTGTCAGGTATATTTCCACCTTTTCAAAGAACGAATATTCTTGAATGAAATGACAGCTTAGTTTCGATATCTTTTAATCCATTTCCTATCGATTCTCTGTTAATGTAGATCAGGTCGTATTTTTAGGTATAGTGGAAAGCTATCGATGACGTACTCCTAGTAATATATGATTTGCCTTATACGAATTACTATTGATATCTATGCATTGATATGCATGTGACGTAAGTCCAATATACTTCTGGGAGAGTGATGTAGAAGAATCGTACCGGAAAAGCTTGAATAACAATCGAACACCCACGCGAGTATGCTAATGACATGAATTAAAGCTGACAAGAGATAGCATTAGGAATAAGCAAGATATAATTGAAATCTACGCATGGTATCTCGGAGCATAATATTTAATGGAGTGTAATGTTTGATAGAGCGTACACAAATAAATAATATTAAGGAAAAGTGGAAAATTATAAGAAATTAAAAAAAAGAGAAACGTTCGAGGAAAGCTGAATATTTTTGACATTTTTTTTATAATATCTTATTTCGCGCGTTTTTCAAGTAAAGAGACTGGAAAAGTAACAGAACAGTCAAAATTTGAGTACGCTTGTTTAAACAAAAGTTCGACGAAATGGACAGCTTTGCGAATTCTCTTTGTAAATAAATATCGACACGACACGTGTGTATAAAGCTGCCAATACATGACTGTTGAACGATTGACGGATTTGCGTTCATTGGATGTGAGCCATAACTTGAACTGACTATACATAGATCCTATAAGTTGAGCATTTGAAAAACAAGTACTGTACAGAATTAGCATACCTAAACTCCGTATTCAGGCATTATTATATGATTACTTGACATATTCAAAAATCATAAATTATGTTACACTCGGTATTCATTACAAAACACATAAAAGATTCCTGATGAGAGATTTATTACTTTAGAAATTCGATAAACATTTCATCCGGATGTTAAATCCAGAACACTTCTCCCCTAGTGGAGGTTTTTAAAATAAATCCAAACTACCGCAAGAGACACAGAGCCACCATAAATACCAGACTGAACGTAGTCACTCTACTTTATTACGAATAACCTAAAAAAAAAAAAAAAATGAAGTGAGCTCTCAAAAAAGTCATAAAAATAATATTAAGTTGCATTTATTACAACTGTATCCTGTTCAATATCAATATACATATGAATTGCACTATTTCGAAGCAATAGCTATTTACCAGTATCAGCCCTTTGGAAGGCTGCTGCCCTGAAACAGCTCGATCCCAAGAGAGACGTTGCTGCGCATACGCACTGCGAATTCTCCCTTGAATGAGGTAGGCTGCCCATTCGCATCCGCTGCTGGGGTGTAGCTAGCTCTTTCATTGAGCGACTCCGGTACTTCCGTTTCCCGTTCATGCATTCGCGCTCTCCCTCCCTTCACTCGATTCCTTCATCTGACTCCCTCGCTCACCCTGGCTTCCTCTTCTCCTTCAACCCCTCTAGCACTGTCATTCTCTCTGAGGGACCCTCCCTCGTTCTCCGGCCGAGAATTTCAGTCCCAGCCAATCGGCTGGCAAAGCCCCAACTAACGTCCTAACCCCGTTGACGGTCCTGACGTTACAAACAACTTTTTTCTTCTCTCCTTTTGTGTACCTACCTAGGAAACTTCAACGAACTGCAAAGTGGAGCCTTTAACATGATATCGACGGGATGCGATTCTCCACCTCGTAAACGTCATTACCACGACCCACACATTTTTATTACACAAAGCCTATCCTTTATTATCGACTGCATTAACGGTTACGTCAAATACAGATGACAATAGTTCACGCCTTCAGTATTTTATGCTCACGAGATTTTTTATGGAAAATATAGATTTTTTTTTCTTTCACTGTGTCATATTCCACCCCTTTACCTTGACCATGTTAAAAATTGCCTATGAATGAAGAAACATAAGTCAAGCGGTTTCTATGAGAGTGCTGAAGGTTCTACTGATTTTTTTCCCAATATAACTAGAGCCTTAGCCATAGCGAAGACGATCTCGTTCATAAACCTGTACTACTCCCTTATTTTTCCCCTGTATCCAGACTGATATAACGAGGGGAACTGAAAGGGAGATGCATGGGGTGGCTATGGTGACCTATTTTCCTCAAGGTGACGTCAGGAGCGACCATTCACCTAGGAGCCCCAGGAGGTCGCTTTCATGGTAAACTAGGTCATCATCAGAATAACGCAACAGCCCTGTAGCGTTCGCTTCCCTTCATTACCCTCTGAGTAAGTACCACCTCACAGTCTAACGGTGATTCTAGGACAAGAAGGGACGATAACCTAGCTAAACCTAAGCGTTACAAGGGTTAATAACGAGGGTAAACTTTTACTCTAGTTTTATGATCCCCTAGATATTTTTATTTTTCGTCTCTATGCTTGCAAGTCAAACAAATATCGATACTACAACCAGTCCATTGTTATTCTTCCGGATTACTTCTTATAGAATATACTATACCACAGTGTTGATATTACGTATGCTTATTCAAGTCTAATTCATCCCCATACCTGTTTTTAGTATCCTAATATTTCTCAATACCCATCCTACCTTCAAAATGTTCTACGAATTGGTTATCTTGCTGACGTCAGTATAGAAATCAGATGGGCTTACGTTTAATGTCCAACGTCGAATAATTGTATACATATATGACAACTGATGTTTTATATGGCGCCTTGGGTGTCCCAAGGTAGAAAATATTCTGAATCAATATTGAAGATCGGAACGAGTCATTTCCGCAAGTAACAGACACCTGCCACGAGGGTGACTAATCCGTTCGAGACATTCCAATTCCCGACATCCGGTCGCTCGAATTTCTATCGTGTAACATCTGCCTCTGTGCTGTCGACGCAGTTGGCATCAACGACGCGAACGTTGAAAAAGGAAGCAGCTACGCGAGAAGGAATTCTTTTCATAAAATACTTACCGATATAACTTCAAGAACTTTTGAGGTAGAATTTCATATCCCCGGATTCGTATTTCCCGCCTTGGACGATGAGCGATTAAAAGAAACTAGCGTACAAACAGAATATAAAATATCAGCCTCTGAACGATTCACTGCGTTTTTTAATTTCTGTCCACAGTTTGCGACTTTTTAAATTGATAAAAGCAGAATACGTAAAGATATGCAAACTATTCCCTATTCGGTAGTAACTATGTGAAATGGTATGCATTAAAACGTGCATCCACGTAGGGTATTTCTGGCTTCTTCTTATAAAACCCTGTTCCAATTCTCCAGTATGTGGAAACACATACATATATTCGTATTTCTGTAGGTTGAGCTTGTTCAAAGGTTCCCTTTAAAAATATTTAAAAAAGCAGACGTCAGATCGATTTGGTGACTCGTGTGAATCCCAAGGACCACTAGTTGATCGTTCAAAAATTTCTACAATTAAAATAACAGAGAATACCTACAGCTAATATACAATAGTAATTGGCAAAACACTGTGAATAAAATAATTGGGATCTCATTAGGACCGAGAGATTCATTCAATTGTAATCTTATCTAGTCGGAGAACAAAGTGATTCACAGTGGCTAATTATTACGTTATATGCGAAATTACTGCATCATACCTATGAAGTAATCGGATTAGAAAAATTACAATGAAAACAAAAGATCAGGCTAAGTATGATGTAGAGTTTCTGTATGGAGGTGCACAAATATCGAAATTGACATTTTATATACATACCTGAACAACCCCTATACCCCGTAGCTCAGGTAATTTCGGGACACCCTGTATATGATTTGAAAAATGTAAAAAGAATTAAAATTACGTGAAATAACATTATTTTATTTAATTACATATTTTCTGCTAGATCAGTAAAAATTTGAAAATAAAACTTTGCTAATATAACCAGACTAAGTTGTATTTTATTTTATATCCCCACGAAATTGCTATATGCAATTCAAAGAACAATGAGGGTATCTATTCAAGCTGTACGCTATTCTATATATAGAATACAATATGTATATCTATGTATGTATAAGACGAGTGTACATTAGTATATGTATAAGGCAGAGACGAGGAAGAGTGTCAATATATATATATATATATATATATATACGTACGTATAACAGGGGTTGCAGTGGGCCAATGGGGTTGCTCCGGTGACCCAGTTTATCCCGGGGGTTGAATGAACGGCTTCGAACGCCGTGACGTCATTCTCGACCTCATTTCCGGTTCCCGGTCCAAGCAGCTCCATGCCCGGAGCTCCCAGCCGTTGATCCACGATATTCCATGAATCGGCCAATCCTCTCTCAGTTACTTCATTCGAGTTTACGGATCTGGAAATATCAATGAATTTTTATCGATGATGTAGGTTTCGTTTGATAAAATTCTCCTCGAGATGGTCCTAAGCATTTAAACTGGATAAAATGGTCACTATTGGCCATCCGATCATGCACTTAGAAATGAGTACGTAAACTGAACTGAGAATGAATTGGCTGGTACTCGTGACTTATCGTTATGCGCGATTTACGTGATAGCTGGAATTTAGGAAAATATATTTAAAGTAAATTCCACGAATGACTTAAATTGCAAATGTCCTCGGTATATTGTATTGGGAAGTAAAAAAGATGAACGTATCCTTGGGTGCTAACATTGGAAAAATTGGTATAGTACATTTTTTTCAGTTACCATGTAGAAACTTCTAGAATTCAAAGAATTTAATTTCCTAATGTTAGTCCAATTTTAATGACTTTTCGAATATTTAAAAGTATAGTGTTTTTTTTTATTAGTCGAAAGGAGTGGCTTTCCTAGAATTCTTCGGAAATTCTTTAAGGGTTCCTTTACCTCCCGTGGAAAAGGTATTGGACCTTAACGGAAGACTAATGCTTGTCTTTTCAATATTCTGTATCGTTGAAAGCTTTGAAGACTGTGTATATCCTTTGTGTTTTCTTTTCTACTAACTGTATAATATGACTGTACAATAACCGTTCCATCACACTGTTACGGATACTCACTTCGGGTAAGAAAAGCGTTTTAGCCAAAGATGCAAATCCTGTGTAGTTTACGGTCCAGCCATAAAACCTCTAGCAGGGAGCAGCATTCTCGGTATCTTCTTTCAGAGGAGAATTTTGAAATGCGATGCTCTTTGTGCGCCTGAAGTTTTCACTTAAAAGATTTATGAGTCCGTCGTAATCAAGTTACCAACTTACAGTGACCATCAGAATTCTACTATAGTCTACCGTGTGTAGTACCGCTGCGTCATTCAGAGTATCGATGTCATTCTCGATTCTCTGTAATAACGATTCGAATTGTTTATAGAATGTACAATGAATTTAAAATATATAAATTTCGAGCGCACATTTGATTGAGATATTTTTTAATATTTTAAATGTTAGCAAGAATTAACTGCCTTAAAATTTTTGGAAATTATTGTAATTTTTTTTATTTATTTTCAAAATGCAGTTAACCTAATAGTACCTTATGGTGCAAGGCAGTTTAGAACATTATTGCAGCTAGATTGTTGAGATGAATTCCTAACTCGATTGGTATACATTGTTAATGAGTATGCAAATTCGTGTGCATCGTCAGGAATAGTGATGTATCATGATCTTGTGCATAATGCAGCTTATTAGCTTCTCGCATCATGAACGAAACTTAATGACGAATTTATTAGAGCAGCAGTCTGTTTGATAAGCCAGCAATATCGATTAAAGGTCATCGTGAACGAAGATACTGAGAGTGTGATAAGTATTTATAAAAAGGTCTTATTTTTGCTGGTAATTTTTACATTGCCAGCATTTCTTTGCGAATATTAAAATATTTATCGATTGGCAATGAAGGTATTTGATGGATATTTATTATATTATACGTTTCTTGATATTTTTAAATATAATTATTATAATTATTAAACATAAAAAAGTTGGATCAAATGATAACGCAATATGCATGTTTTCAATGTGTTTCTTTATCATACAAAACCACGCGAAACATTAGACGATAAATATTTTTTAAGTGGTCAAAAATATGTTTATCTAATTAAACTGTTACTTGTACGGGAAGCAAATATTAGCGCATGGTGCAAAGAGTCAACTCTAATATAGATAACGGCCGGAGAGTGATCACATTAAGATTTCAAAGAATGGTATATGCGTCAGTAAAAGTGAACACAAAATAATGTCCGATCAAATTTATACAATGGAATTTCTGAGCTTGAATCCAATAAGCAAGAAACTGTCTCTAAAGAAATCAGCAATTTCTAAACCAACGTCAAATGAAGTCCTAATCAAAGTTGCTTATTCAGTAATATGGGGCACGGGTTTTCAAATTGTGAATGCAAGTTCTTAAAGTGTAGTTTAAATTTTAAGTTTTAATGTGCAAAGTTTAGCGTTTAAAATTTTGCAAATTTTAGAATAATTTTTCTGAATCCAAAAAGGATGGACCCTTTACTTTCGGCCCTGAATCTTGCGGTACGATCCAAGGTATTGGTTGTGCTGTACAAGGCTTTAAAATTGGGCAGAGTTGCTATCGATCCAAAAGACGCATGTAACACTTGCGACAAATGCCACAAGGGGAAATATCATTTTTGTCAAAATACTGATGCAAAGAATAGATGTGGAATTATTATGGACGACTCACGCATATCCTGGTAGAAGAATGGCAGGTCTGTAATTTAAGAGCGTTTGGAATTGATAAAGTTTTCACAGGTCCTACTTTAGATAAGATTATCTTTAAGCTCCATTTACATTGCTAACTTTTGATTTAAGGATATGCTCAAACACTGATACTGTAATTTTTGTAACGTTAATGAAACTTATCATACTGTTTCTAGGTTCACTTAATACCTGATGACGTTGAACCATTATATTGTATAACACACGAATGAGACCTGATAAATCTAATAATCGTAAGAACTCGAGGATTGATAGCTGTTGCCAGGATTATTCGATCGCTTTGATCAGCTGTTCTTCATCTGCACGGACTTAGAAAAATATTAATCATTAGTGAAGTATAGGCCAAGGAAAGAGAAATAGTTATATATTCAGGTGAGATCTTGACGTATCTTAGACATTAAAAATTCAACTCAAGTTATTCTTATATCACTGATTTCTGTTGCATTTTATAAATTTATGTCCTTATATTCAAGATCTGGGTTACGAGGTGAAGAGTCCCACAGAATTGCAAGGTCAAGAATTTGATTTAGCTATAGATTGCAGCAGTTCCGGACCTGCTATTGAAGGCGCATTACCTTTTCTTGGTCGTTGAGGACGTCTCCTTAGTTTTTGGAGTAGCTCATCCACAGACGAAAGTAACCTTAGAACCATTCTAGATAAAACATTTTTCACTCCTTTCAAAATTTAATATACTAAGCACTTTTGAAATCTCTAACGTTTACAACGCATACAAGGAATTACAGATAATCGGCTCGTGCATAAACCCACTCTCATTTCCCAGTGCAGTGTCGCTATTGCGGGCAATGTCAAATGAATATTTAAATTACGAAAAGTTACGTGTAGGCGTTTATAAACTGTCCGAGTACGTCGAAGCATTTGAAACCTTGAAAGGAGAAGATATTCGCAAGGCCTTATTCAAAATATGAAATTTTGACCGCCATTGGGAAATTACGATGCGGATAACAGAGAAAACACGAATAAAATAATTGTTCATTTTGGGATTTCCTTTATTAAAATTCGTCGTAAAAATGTATTGTTTGAAGTAGTTAATCTATACAATTAATCTTGTAAAAAAAGACGCATACAAAAAATCTATTTATGATTCAATTAGTTATTAACTGTCTGTAAATGTAAGTATAATCAGACAGTTTTGTCACGTATTACAAGGAAACATCCTTGTTATTGAGTAATCAGGCTATGCGCTCAATGATATACGTACAGCATCCCTTAATTAGGTACCCACGGAATGTTTAAGATATAATATACAACTTTTATAATCTAGCACTAGATCCAAAGGCCCTGTAACAAGATTAAAATTTTCTAGTTTCCATTTCTTGATTAATTAAAAACGAAATTATTACGCATTAATATATAATATAGTCTTATTCCTTGGAAAGGACTATAGAATTTTAACAACACTCGGATAAAACAAATTTTAAGTCATTATCAAAACTGCATTAAAGTTAATATCATATGTGGCTTAAGACTACAAATACCAATAAACTTTTTAAATCCTTCTCTAATTGTCAGTTACACTGATCCTGTGAAGGGGCATAGATGAAATGTACTCAATGATATTATTGCTACACTTGCAATTGTCTAATTCTCTCTGGAATGGTATGCTACCAACATTTGTATACGTTGGCCCCTACATAAGTATATCAGTTATTAAATTGGCTTTTTAGTACCTTGGTGTAAATAACTACAAAAATAATCGACCAATAATAATAATATAAAGGAAAAAAAGAGATTCAACCACTGAAGGTAGTAGCGTTTAAATATCTAAAATTTAGTAAAAATGGCGACACTCAACACGGTCAGCAGCCACTTTGATACTGTGCAGCGATTTCCCGTTGCCCACTGCAATCCCGGATAGTTAATATTTGGTGTAGAAATTTCTGTAATCAGAGATAGAAGCATATCGTTTGGTGCACTCTTTTACTTAAATCACATATTGCGACTGGACTTGTATCAGTACAGGGCTGGTAGGTTGTCCTGGATACGAAAAGCAATCACCATGCAAAAATAAATAAGTAACAGCATTAACTTACCTTAGGATAGTTGCCAGAACTAAGGCAAGGGCTATTAATGGCCCTGAAGACATTGGAATCACACCAGTTCCATAGATAGCTTGACCACAAGCCGGTGGACATACAGGAATAATGGTTTCTGCACAAAGAGACAACAAAAACACTAATACATGCTATCTACCAAGCTGGATTTCAATTTCGTATATTAAATAAAAATAATAGAAATTATACTGAAAAACTTTATGAATATAAAGAAATTACTTCTATTACGTTACTTTACAAGAAACCTATGTAAGTATCGAAAATTGTAATACATGAGTAAGTATATATCAAAATATTTCAAATGGCCTAAAATCAAAACTGATCAACCAGCACATTGTAGTGAGGCAATGGACATGCTTACTCAAAATACAAACAATACGAATTTATCAAACATTAAAACTAATAAAAACAGTTACTCTACATCCCATATGCTATATAGATATAATACTTGTTGCAAATTGGACTGTAATAAAATAAAAATATATTCAAATACAAGAGTTGGCAGACTACGTCCAGTATGCTTATAAAAGATACTTATATTCGGACATTCTTTTAAAAAATTGAATAGGGATGATCAAGAAATAACTCACCAAACAGTTCAACTTTAGTCTCAGCAGTTCCAAGCTTGTTGGCAGCTCTGCAGATGAACTCCCCGTACTGCCTTTTTTCAATAGTTATAACTCGAATCGTCGTATCTGTATATTCGTCGGCAGTTGCAAAATGAGATATACTGTAATGCTGATTATTTGACAACTCAGTGTCATCTTTGATCCAAGTAATGGCTGGTGGAGGATAAGCTTCAACGTGACATTCCAAATTCATATCATACTGTAAAGCTTGACCCAGACGAGGTCGAGGTGCCGTTATAACTGGAGCAAATTCGACTTCTACATTAATGTTACGCCTTGCACCGCGACCGACACCATTTTCTGCTACGCAATAATATGTTCCACGATCTTCCTTTCTGATGGCTGAGACTTTTAATGTATTCCCTCTGTAAGATTATAATGTAATTTATTGCAAAGGGATGCAAAAATGTTAATGTTAAGTTATGAAATATGCGTTTTATATCTTACCGGTAAATGGAACCTCCTGTTGGTAATATAGCATTATTTTCTCTGCGCCATGAGATTCTTGGAGTTGGAAATCCTCCTGCATAACAATCCAGTTGGACCGGTTGACCTTCACTGACGACAAGAGATCTTGTCGAGTTATCACTGATGATAGGAGGTCTGCGGACTTGCAATTCAACTCCAGCTGAGATCCGATTATTTAAGGAGATGACAACTTGACATTGATAAACACCAGCATCTGTCTCTTGAATATCCTTAATCTAAAATGTTTAAGGGGAAATGCTTTTTACAATTTTATGATGTCATATGACTATTATAAAATGATTGCATTTTCTATTTCACATTTACAAGTAAAATGTTTTATGCAATTTGTTAGAAAATAATCCAATTAATTTAATGTGCTTATTAAATAACTCAATAGTTAAATGAGACATAAATGTGTGAGATATAAAGATTGTTCCTTAACAGCAGCAAGTACCTGTAGAGTATATGTTGAAGAAGCAGTATCATATCTTAGAGCAAACCTGCTGTCACGGATAATTAGAGAAGTGCCTGATGACAGAGGGAGCTGATCATTTCCACCTTCCTTATTAAATTTAATCCACAGAACTGGATATTCTTGGCCATATTGTACAGAACATAGTAATTCCACGGTATCACCGATGTCCTTAATTTGCTCCTGAGATATGTATGATATTGTAGGTGTTCTCTGAGACGATACTAAAATTAATATTAAAAAAATAATTTATCTATTCATATAATTTACAAAATGAATACAAAAATTAACGATTATCTTAAGAGGTAACTTTTATATTACATGGAATGATAGCAGAGCTATTACATCTAATAATGTTGGGCATTATTTCTATTTAGATTTATAAGATTATTTAAGAAATTCACTCTATTTATGTTAATTCCAATCAGAGTTAACCATTTGCATCATGACTCTACTTAAGTTTCTACGCTGAGACATCAGCAACGTTTATTATATATCACATTGAGCGGATAATTCCGCGGTCGGTGATACAAGACCATCGCCATGTGAGGAATATTCCGCTTAAAGATGCAAATGGTTAATCATCACTCTCATTTATCTTCGCGCTTACTGGTTGCATAACAATTAATGTGAGAAACACTGAAGTAGATGCACATGCACTTAAATATAGTAAAGACAATAAATGAAGTATTACTAAAAATCCATAAATCAATCGATATTTATGTTATACGAATTATTGCTAAACATAGTTTAAGAGTATGATTAATAAAAATTCCAAATATACCTATTTTTAAAAAGGCCAAAGCCAGAATCACGCCGATGCTCTTCATAGTGACACACCCAAGAGCAACTTATTACACCAAAATATTCTTCACCTTATTTCTATCCGTTGATATTTACTGCACTAAACATAGGCCACTAATTTATCAGATCTTTTTAAGAAATTCTAAGCGTAAGGGTTGCTGTGCAACACAACAACCTGAGATATGCACTTGTTGTCAAACAATGCAGCCCACAGTATTCACAGGTGGCTGTAAATCGAAGTTAGATATGGCGAATGACGCTACATCTCTAGTCAAGTGACATTCCAGTAGTCATATCTTTATAAAAAAAAATGCGATTATTAAATCTCATACAGCCGGATACAATTTATATCATTGATTATTTATTAAAGAGTGACAAATTATAATAATTAAATGACACTTAAAACAATTTTTATTAATACCCCACAGGAAATATAATATAGTAGACTATAGTATATTACATACTACCTTAAATGCTTCTGTGTTTAATGATAACAGTATTTCAGGCGCATTCCCGTTTAGCGATATGACCTTTTCCATGTAGAACCAATGCCACTATATGGCATATTAAAGTACGATTGTACATATATATACAGCTGTAGCTCTCAAATGGTAAATTTACATAAAATATTTATTTAACGAGTTATACATGAAAGGCTTTGAAAGATATTGCCCCAAAATTTTCATATAAAGATTACTAAATTTCAATCGTTTCTGCAAATTTGACATCTTCTTGTTACCTTTTTAACAGTATCGAGTAATTTATCGATATGGAATAAGTCTTTCGAAAATTGGGTCAAAAAAACAACATTTTACCAAGGCGTATAAATGTAATTGGAAATTGCTACCAAAACTTAATATTTCTTACTGCCTTAATGATAAAGTAAGAAAGTTCGAATTAATCACGAATCACAATAATATTAATATGCAATCGAATGTTGCTAACACAAACAATTACACAAATAATTGATGCCATACAAACTTATTCCAGCTTTAAATAGCCATCTGAGCTAACACGTAGCACGTTACTATATCTAATTCTGGAATCGAACAGTGAAATATTAAGTATGACTTTGGCAAGAAGTTAAATATTTCTTCCCTTCAAGCATCACGTATGAAATTGACGTATCTAGACTAGATACGTTAGAATAAGGAAATCCACTACGTCATCATGTTCATTCCGAACTATAGATTAACTTTCGATAGGTCATATACGGAATAAGTGTAGAACTCGTGGCTAATTCCAAAAATAGCTTAACTAATACCATGTATGCTGTAAGAACTTATGCTGATACCATTTCGGCTTTTGAACGCCCAATCATGAATTTCACGTGTTACTCACGTTCTTTTAAATATAATCAGTAACAAAACCGGTACTAAGATAAAAGTATGTTTACGGTGAATCTACCGTAAAGTATAATGACGTATATGTAACGTTTTAGACACAGGAAAAGCATAGAGAAAAGTTGCGCGTGTGCTGTAGATTCATACCAATATCACTATTGGCCTATACATGGTACATGTGTATGTTGTTCATTTGGTAACCATAGCAATTGGTGAAGCTCATTGTCGTGTTATCGCTGGAGTACAGGGTAATTCACCTAGTCTTCCAAGCATACATATATATATTCTATATGTGGAGGGCATATATGTAGCCCATAGCCACCCCTTAGAGCATCAGTATATGATATATCCTCGGCACGAGCACTGAACCTACGCACCATTACTGAACATTGACTACCTATATAGCGACATTCCCAAATTAAAAGTTACTTATATATTTTAAGTACATGTCTCTAAACTTATTGATAAACTGGGACAACTAATAATATATTTACCATAAAACATACTTTGTAAAAGTGTGCCGATGTATGAAGTATAACGTGTATTGAAGCGCCATTCAGAAATACGTTTGATCAAGAAGCATCTCAGCGAACGTATTGTTCTTCAGCATCGATGATCTTCGTGAACATCAAGTGTTTTGAAAGTGTTCTGTAAATGAAACATTATCAAGGATCAATGTAATGATTGAGAAGTATAACAAAAGGCATTTGTAAAAATTCCTTATACCTGTTAAAATTATATCCAAGGCCATGGACCTTGAGATTCAGGCGGCATCTATTTGATAATGGGGCAAGATTTTTCCTTGTTGGGTATGAAGAATACGAGGAGAAGATTAGTCAAGGCTGTATGATTGTACTCGACGGGTTGGCCTGGGGGGTAGGCAGGTGGGCAGTGTTGCATTTATAATTAAAATACAGTCCAACCAACGCGAGGCCGCCACGGATAGGAACGATCAAAACTGATCGATGTCTGTTTTCTGCAATGAACATTTGGACACTGTTAAAGAAGGAGTACTAGTTCGTGAACGGAGATTGTTAACAATATCCTTACCTCCATTACCTGGTAGTCTTCCTGGTTGTAGCCCAAGCTTTTCCATCTGCAGCTCGAGAAGCCCCGTTTTTGAAAATCCTGGCATGGACGTTGATAAGCTGCGACTCGAGGATGAGACGCAGGTAACATTTATTGACGTAACATTGTCATATTCATTTTAACTGAATAATTATGTATGCTATGGTTACTTAATATTTTAATTAGTCACAAAGAGCTTCCAATGAATATATTAAGAATCAGGAATATACTGAGTAAGTGTGATTATTTATCAACAGGATTCTCACAGTAGAAGACCAAGCCGTGGCGAAGGGCAATCACAGATTCCTGAAATCAGTCCCAGCAAGTCCCAATTCAGTGATCTAGTTAGATCGATAGGATCGTCAGACACACCCCAGACATCTTCAGCGAATCCATCACCAAGTAAAGAGGCAGCAAATCACATTGATGCAATTTATGACGTGACGAAGCCCGTGTTACAAAGTTCAAGAAGCGAAACGGTTCACGAAACGGAGAAAAACGGTGTACAGTTACAGGTGCAATCGAACAATGAGAATTCTTCCATGACGAATAGTCCTAAAAGTGGAAAAAAATTCTCCAGGGCAAGTGTGCATCCTTCGGGGGCTATTTTGACGGTACGAGATGCATTTGGTAAGCTTACAACGAAAAAAAACTATTTTATTTTACCTATTTGCACTGTTCAATAAAATGGCCCGCCATTGTCATCCATTGGCGTACAAGACTTCCTGAAAATTTAAAAAACTCAGGAAGACAGTGTTTTATTAGATAAGAGTAACAGGCATCAAAGTCTAGATAAAGCTAATTGACTGCCGGTAATATCAACTCTAAAATCTTTTTATCTAAAGAAAACTAAGATGTAACACCGGTACGAATGTTAAGAGGTATTAAAAGGCGTAGGACACGCGATACCCTAAGTTATTTGTTAGCCATTTATAACAGCCTGTTGCACCATCAAGATAAAACACAACACGTAAGGTCCTCGTCAACTCGAGTCTGACTTCAGGAGTAATTGCATATGTTAATATTATTTTCATCACAAAGTCAGATCAATGAGAGGATATGCCTCATTGCCTCAGCCTTTCATGCAATACACTATACATTGAACAACGCGTTCAGAAATAGACATAACCGTACCTTTGTAAAAATTGATAGAACATCGATTACCACTCGACACGCTTGGCTATATTTATGATGGTCCACATAAATTACTTGTCACACGGTACGAAAAGCTAATTAGCAAAAGCTCAAGCTGGTATTTCAGTTTGCTTACCCGTAGACTGTACAACGAATCTTTATTGTGTAAATATGAACGTATCCATTTCACGTACTGAACTCTCGACTTATATTCGCGCTCGTTATTCAAAAAATCGATTACAAATAATCACTGAGAATAAAAGAAAAAATAATTCTATGGCTGTGTATTATTTCTAGAGAGCCGGTTCTATAATATTAAAAACCAGTGGCATTAAACCACGATCGATATACAGACGAATGTCAGTATGTCACGACTACTGTTAGACGCCGCGCAAACGTTCAGCTATTCACGTCATATTATTCGTAATGTGATTTTCATCGATGACAAGTGAATGATTAGATATACTTCTGCGTGCAAATAAATAGCATAGATATAATAAATGCAAGTGAATTTCATAAATACAAACGATGCACATTTCTTCTGTAACGACACAACTACATTAACTTTGCATTTTTTTTCCACATATCAGGAACAGCAAGACTAGTTGAAAGATCAGCCTAGGTCCTGGGGACGCATGTTGATCAAGAACAGTTATTTTGACATACAAAATGAACTTACAATATTGCATTAGATACATACTTAAATATTTTGATCTAAAACGTACAAAGCATACGCGAAGTACGAGTGACAATAGTCAATGTTGCTACTTTAAGGGCGACAACAAATTTTCCTGTTGATTATAGGCAAACGATTACCCACTTGACCTAATTACATATAAAATCGACCAACGTTACGTCAGGTTAATTATTAATGCATAAGGGGTTCACACGCGTCGAAATTAATGTATAAAATCGATTATGCTTACATTAATGCCTCTGGTGTTAAAACGCTGTTTATTAAAGGAATTGATAGGTCCACAAGAGGTAAAAGGTAATACGATTTTTTTAAATCCAATTTTCAAAAATATGTTATTCGATTTGTTAAAGGCCCAAAGTTAACACCGGCTACTCCCGATGCTAGTCCATCGCTACCGGGGACTCCTATTCCTGCAGAATCTGACAGCGAAGTCATTACTAAAGAGCCTGTAGTGGGAAAAGGTTCTGGCTCGGATAATAATGAAACAGAGCAAGATCCAGAAACTCTGTTCTTTCGGTAATAATATTTCTAGATTATCGTAAAAAGCTGTGATATCTATGTTGTATATTTTTAGAATATTTTGTTTTAAAAAATTGCCCAGTACTCTTCCCTGGGACTTTATTATTTCATGCAGGACATACTTGAAAATTTATGAAATGTTTTATGCAAGGGATTTATAAAAAGCTTCAAGCTCCATTTTATTATTCTATGATGGTAGAGGGACATGCAACACTTTTCATTTTGAATCTAATTTTACTACAATTGGTTAAGTGCGACTAATGCATTTATTATTAAACACCTCCGTGCTTTAAAGTAATAATGTATATGTTGTATATATGACAATATTTGCTTGTTTGCGTGCCACTGAATCACGCTGTTACTTTTTAACCTCGAATGTTCGCCTGCCTGGGGGCAGGCGCAAAAAAGTTACGAACTTTAATGGTATTACGTATATATGAGATTTTGTGATTCACATATGAAAATATCCCCAAATACATGGACGGCATAACATCTTTTTGTTAGCAAAGGACAGTAATTATTGTAAAGAGAACACTTTAACGTTGGAAATTAAAAAGAAAAGTACTTTTCATTCTATTCCGTTATATTATCTGTCTGTAAGATATAATCAGAAGACATTCATATACAAAAAGTCACCATTTTTAGGGATGTATAGATATAGTATAGATGATAGTATAGATTTTTAAGGATGTAATTTGAAAATATTGTCATTACGTAAACACGTAATTCGGACATATTTATTAAATTGACAATACTGACATAGCAGTTTATTCAATATTTTATACTTCCAGTGATGGTCGTAGGAGAATAGATATGGTTTTGGTGTATCGAGAGGAAAACGAAGGCGTCATGACGGAAGCAGAAGCTCGCAGAAGAGAGCAAAGGCGTGTCTTCCAACAAAATCTCTTAAAGGAAGGACTACAAATGGAACTAGAACCAAAGGAAAATTCATTTGATGGAAAAACGTATTTTTTAAAACTGCATATACCATGGAAGATCAAAGTGCAATATGCTGAAGTAATGAACTTGAAATTGCCCACCAAGAGATTCATCACGATATCTGTAAAAGCATGGGTGAGTAGCAATAAAAAATATCTTTCTCAAATTAAAAATCCTTCAATCATTTAATAGAATTAATATTTCAGGGTGACGAGGGTGGCAAAGCCAAATCAAAAATATGGGAAAAATGGTTACCTTGGCTGGAATGGATACAAAAGATACATTCTTGGGACTTGAGTAAATATCCAGAAGAACCGAGCTTCTACGCAAGCACAGATTCTGGTGATAGAGAAGAGAGGTAAGAGTACAAAATTATTAATGAACGTGTCTAATCTATAATGCTAATGCTTTGTCTTGATAGATTTGTAGTAAAAGACAGAGACACAGCTTACACACCTGCACAGAGGTCTTTGATAGTTATGCAAATATTACTAAGAGCAAGATACGATGAAACTCATGAAAAGTCTGGCATTAGAAGGCTCTTAGCTGATGGAACATATCTCGACTGTTTTCCCTTGCATGAAGGTTCATACGAGAGACCTGGTCCCAATGGAGAGCTCACAGACAGACACTTGTTGTATCTTATATGGGCAAGGCCATCTCAATGGTAAACACTTTCTGATGAGTGATCTTTACAATTGAGATACATATTTAATCATTATCTCTTGTTTTTATGTCATCTTTATTATTTATATAGGTATAAAAAACAACCATTATGGCTAATCAGACGATACTTTGGAGAAAAGGTAGCCCTGTACTTTGCTTGGTTAGGTTTTTACACGAAATCATTGTATCCTCCGGCCATTGTTGGACTTTTGTGCTTTATATACGGAATTGCTAGCATGGACGGACCGGATAACATGCCTAGTCACGAAATTTGCGATATGAAAAGAGCTGGTGAGAAAGTGGACCGAGTGCGCGCTGTTCGGTTGACATTTTGACTGTTAACGGTCATTCTGTTTTAGTTGAGATTATTAATGTATTGTTTTTAACACAGGCAATATCACGCTTTGCCCTCTTTGCGACAAAGCATGTACGTATCGAAAGCTCCGTGAATCTTGTCTCTTTTCTAAATTGACATATTTATTCGATAATCCAGCAACAGTTTTCTTCGCAATTTTTATGTCATTCTGGGGTGAGTTTATTAGTTCATCGGATACAATATCATATATTTATATTGCAAGACTTCTAATTGTCCGTTAATACCGTAGCAACGACATTTTTGGAATTATGGAAGCGCCGTCAAGCAGTGATTGTTTGGGAATGGGATCTTCAGAATTCGGAAGGAGATGAGGAACCCAGACCAGAATTCGAAACGTCTGTTAAAACGTTTCGAATAAATCCGGTCACCAGAGAGAGAGAACCATATTTACCAGGATGGTCCAGAGCATTGAGATTCATCGCTACAAGCTCAATGGTATTTTTTATGGTTAGTCAACTCTAAATGGATAATTATAATAGACATAACGATAGAACTTTGACTAATAATCACCTTAGCGTATCAATCTCTCCCTTTAAACGTTAAAAAACTAATTATCACATTCTATATCCATGTGAACCAGATTTGTGTGGTACTGGGTGCTGTTTTGGGGACAATTATATATCGAATATCTCTGGTCGCGATATTCTATTCCAGCGGTGGAGACTTTCTAAAAAAGCATGCGAAAATTTTCACTTCCATGACAGCCGCTCTTATCAACTTGACAATAATCATGATACTGACACGTGTATACCATCGATTAGCTAGATGGTTAACTAATTTGGAGAATCCAAGAACACAAACCGAATACGAGGACAGCTACACATTCAAAATATTCCTATTCGAGTTTGTCAACTTTTACTCCTCTCTAATTTACATAGCATTCTTCAAGGTATATCAATATTAATCTTTTCAAGTTCCTGTAACAATATTCAAGAAATGTCAGAAAATCTTGATTTCGCGCATTCGCACCAATAATACAACCCTCCGCTTCTCAGGGAAGATTTTTTGTGCATCCCGGCGACGAGGGTTCTCGCTCATCTGAATTCTTTCGCATTAAAACAGACGTGTGCGATCCTGCGGGTTGCCTCTCTGAGGTTTGCATTCAGCTGGCCATTATAATGGTAGGGAAGCAATGCTTCAACAACTTCCTAGAGATCCTTTCACCAAAAATGTGGAACTGGTGGCGAAAGAGGACTCAGAGGGCTGCCACAAAGGATCATACAAGACGATATACATGCTGGGAACAGGATTATCAACTTCAGGATCCTGGAAGACTTGCGTTGTTCGATGAATATTTAGAAATGAGTCAGTACTGGGTAACATTACCTGAAACATATTAATTAGGAATATCAATTAAATAATGTAAAAATATTTCTTAGTTTTACAGTATGGATTTGTTACGTTATTCGTGGCAGCCTTTCCTCTAGCTCCGCTCTTTGCACTGCTAAATAATATAGGCGAAATAAGATTGGATGCTTACAAAATGGTAAAGGAAGCTCGAAGACCTTTGGCAGAGAGAGTGGAGGACATGGGTGCCTGGTTTGGTATTCTCAGGGGAGTAACTTATGCAGCTGTAGTAACGAATGTACGTATCCCAGCACGTTTACTAAGTTTAAACCCACAAATTAATAACTGTCTGTCTTATAGGCATTCGTAATAGCGTATACGTCGGACTTCATACCGAGAAGTGTATACGCGTTTGTATATTCACCTACAAACGATTTAATCGGCTACATTGATAATTCCTTATCCGAATTCAATACTTCCCATTATTCGGCTGATATGGGTAGCGACACGGATGATCCTGATCCTCCTGTATGCCAATACAGAGGTTATAGAAATGGCCCCAATGCGGAACGACCTTACGATCTCAGTTTTCAGTACTGGCATGTTTTTGCTGCCCGACTGGCATTTGTAGTTGTATTCGAGCATGTAGTAAGTATCTACAAATGACATAATAAATAAATAGCACACAATAAAATTCATAATAATAAATTCTTAAATATGAGCTCTTTTTACAATCATTGTTTTATGACGGCTTATATATTATTAACAATTGTTTTAGGTATTCGCATTGACCGGTATAATGAGCTATGCAATCCCAGCAGTACCTAGGGCCGTTGCAACGCAAATACAAAGGGAACGACTTCTGGCACAGGAAGCTAAGTATGAAAAGGGACTTAAGGGTAGGGAAGACGAGGATGATTTGCTTTCGATACTAAGAGAATCCGGTGTTATTGGGAGAACCGGTGGTGGTCGTGGTAGTTGGGCTAGACGATTTAGTAAACTGAGCGACGGTCTGGATGCTCATGTCGACGTTGGTTCTAGGCGTAATAGACAGAGCGATGCTTCTACTGTGTGGGAAGTCACATAGTCGATTCAGAGTTAATTATAGACTGAACTGATAAGTATACATATCACGGTAGTTTGTTGGAAAACTGTTTTTACCAATTGATTGTGACTTCAACGTATCTAACTTCTATCGTTCATCCTTGAGTTCTAGGCTATCAGTGCCATTTGTAGTATGTTGGTACATGAATTATGAATGTTCAAGACCTTGAGGAACGTACGTTTGTACATACGTAGAGCCATGGTGCTGCTAAGCGTCGTTTATCCTAGGTACTAGAGATTTCAATTAAATATACAATATGATCATTAAGTCGTTTCACGAAAAGTTTGTAAACAATGTTTCCATATGATACTCTGAAATGGAATTTCTTTCCGCATACAATGATGATAAAATAAGTATAGAAAATTTGAGCTTTATCTCTGATAGCGGATGAAGAGCAATAGTAATAATAATCTTTAGGCTATTAACATTGAATCAAAGTTGCAAGCAAATGTCATTGAGCATTTTGAAATATTTCATTTTTTTTTTAAATGTCGCCGAACGCCGATCTTTGTGTAAGATTCTCATTATTGTATTTGCAGTTGCGCAGAAAAAAACAATATCTCGCTCAAGTAAAGATGCCACTTTCTTTTTGAGCTATAAACGATCATAATGCCAATTTTATACCTTAATTTTTACTGTTAAGAGTATTTCGCTCAATTTATCAAAAAACGTGCTAACTGAAACCTAAGTAAAATACACAAGTTTGACTTTAACGATTGACAAAACAGTAGAAATTACATAAATTTATGAATACTGATAATTCAATACTCTGTGAATGTTACGCTTATTACATCCGTCCAATGACTATTGAATCTATCATACGTATCGATTTAAATAAGAATGTTATTATTAAAAATGATTAAATTTGAATAAAAAATTAAAAGCACTTATTCCTCATGGATTCCTATTTCCTGAATGCAAGTAACTTTCATGCATAATAACAAGACGCCACACAGAAACTATAGATGCAGTAATAAAAGTTGAGAAAGAACAATCGTAGTACTACACAATATACTCTTTATTTTACACGATTTTATAATTTCACTTTTCTGTCTTACTTGCGTCCGACATTATTACAATAACTATCGGTAGAATATATTTATAATAATATACATGTACATATTCAATCGTTTTTCGCTATTGATTCCATTTATATGTATACTTAGATAGGTGTATTGGCCTATGGTTCGTTCGATTCTGCATTTTCTTGCGTCTGATTTTTCATTTTAAAGTCTAAACGTCTAGTTACATAACATACATACCCACGTTCAAAGTGTATCACAGTTGTGTTGGGGGACAGAGAGGGATGAAATGGGATAGGCGGGTCACAGGGTACAGGGATCAAATGCAGTTTACCCACAAGTTAAACCACCGAGAAAAACATCATCATTTTACAGCAACGAAGACTAGCCCCTATATGAAGTACACTTTACACCTTTATCAAGACATCACACGATACCCAATATGAAATTGTCTAAGATAAAACTGAAAGCAAATATATTTTAGTTAGTGAAGATGATCGCTCCTCGTAGAAAGAAGTTCACAAAAGTGAAATGAATTTGACCTAAGACGTTTTTACGGTGACTACCAAAAACCGTCCGTGACTGCATCCCACTATATATTCTTTCACTTACCCAATTATCTAACTGAAGGTAATTAGTGTAGGTAATAGAATTAATGTTGTAGACATATTTTCAATCACTATGAAAGTCACTGTGAAAATGTCTTACCTTGAAGACATGACATAACAAACGAGAGAAGTATATTGAAAAGGACAAAAAGTGTTTTGCAAAAAAGATCAATAGACAATGATTAAAATACATGAACAACAGTGCTGAACATTTCTAAAATGCTATTTCATTATCATAAAATGGGCTTGCTATATATTTTACGTTATTGTAATTCTTTGAAGCCATATGCATTAATTTCGTATCAGTCACGTTTATCGTTATGAGTAAACCACCATGAACCCTTCACGTTTATGTGGGTAAGGGCAAGGAACAAGGAAAGGAGGATTTAACTGGGCCCAGATGGGGCACCGAAATTAAACATGGTCGTTGGTGGACGTCCTGGCAGCGGTTTTGGCGGTAACCTTGGTGTTACCGATCCTGAAATATAAATTTTTTACGAAAGCATATTAGCCGCAGTTCCCCGAATAGTTACATTATGAGTGCTTCGGCGATAGAGACGTATTTCGTAGCTGTAATTAACTTTCTAGCGATCTATACGAATTTAGTTGAGCGAAATAAGAAGGCATTCCATGATACTAAAAATAACCTATAAACTTATGATACTCAACCTATGGAGTACAAACTTTGAAAGTAAGGTGTAAATAGACAAATATTATATGTATTAAATTGTATAATTATGCACCTGAAAGTGTCTGTTTCTCCAAAGTTAAACATTATGTTCATTGGTTCTTAACGTGTGTTTGAATAGCGCGTATGACGATGTTGCTACAAGTAGGGTGAATTTTATGTGGAAATAATGAACAAAAAGATGATTTTAAAAACTCACCATTCGGCTGAGTAAGTGGAAGCTTGGTAGGACTGGGTCCATTGAAAGACATGTGTCGTCGTGGATGAGCAGGAGTGGGGCAGGAGCCCTCCAGAGTGGAATTTCGCCTTGCCAATAACGCTGAACTACTCGGATTTAAGGCAGAAGGAAGTCGTGGCGGTAGCATGGCTGGAGGTAAATCTCTTCGTGGTGGTAACGGTGGCGGGGATGTTCCTTCCCGTGGAGGAAGCATAGGTGCGTTTGGAGCTTGTCGAGCCTAACCATATTTATCCAACAAATTTCATAAATTTGGTTAGCTTATCATACACGGAAAGCATAGGAATAATTAGTAACACTTTTATATACCTGCTGCGGCGACTCACTAACTGAACTCTCCCGCCTTCGATGAGATCTGGGTGGCAAGGGTGGTGGGGGTTGGCTAGCAGGTATGTGGCTAGGTGAAGGTGGCGGAGGCATAGGCGCTCCAGGACTCCCACTGGAGGAAAGTCCTGTTAATGCACCCATTACGCCAATGGTCCCTGAATTGAAACCGAAGTGAGTGGTTTGCGGTTGATGGTGCGGAGGAGGAAGATGTCCAGGTGATCCTAACTGAGGACTGCTTCCTGGTGAACCGATAGAGAGGCCAGACATGCTTAAAGGACCAGGCGAACCTGGTGGTGGACCTGTTCCTAACGAAGTTGGTAAAAAAAAAGAATATCAACGCACGATCGTCACGTTGATAAGAATATGTGGGTTAATCAGTATGGGTGCATACCTCCTAACAAAACCGGAGCAAAAACGCTGTGGTCCCCTGTATGAGGGGCCATTATTTGCGAGGTGTGTGGTGGAGTTTCTGGTAGTTCTGGCGGCGGCGGTGCTTCTGGAGCGGGATCGTGTAATCGGACGCTGGAAGCTACTGCTTGTAGAGGCGCTGGCAACTTGCCACTTAAACTCCTGGCTTTTATGCCTGGCGATTTTAAGTTCAAGTCTGGCCACTTCCGAGGCTATTTTAGGATAATATTGATGAGTAATTGTGAGCAGACACTGTCGAACAGCATTAACAGCAATGCGGAGACTTACGACTCTCTGAGGTTGTCTGGACCCTCTCGGTTCCACTTCTAAACTTTTATTGTACAGGTAGTTACTGATGTCAGCGTCTTTCATGTTAACATCGAATGGACAGAGGTTTTCAATAAAATGTCTTATTCTCGGCTCAACAGAAAGACAATAAGGCTGGTTTTGGTATTGTTGAATCTCCCCAGTAATCTCAGCTACTTTTCGCCGTTTACTGAAGTTTATAAGTTCCGGACTTCCTGGTAAATAATCTGGATTTCCTTCCTCGATGTGTAATATATTGGTCAGGTACATGCCTAGCAGAAATTATAACAATTACAAAAAAATGGTGCTAATCACAAGGGACATCATTTTTCGAAATATTTTAAGTAATGAAATTATGTACCAAAAAAGGGTACGCAGGGTGGATTGATAGACCGTAATTTTTCTTGATATTTTCGAAAATGGTCGTTGTTCAATTCGCGAGCCTCTTCCAGGGCTTTTTCTAGCCGTGCAGGTATTTGCTGGGTAAAAAAATTATCACAGTTAGATATAAATATACAATAAACTGTTTTTAAAGAAGACAGAAAATTGATGCATCTTACCTGGAACGTAAATTTTAACCTAAATACGGAAGCAGATCCCATGGCACTAACAATGGCCAGAACACCATTGAAATTATTGAGATCCTGCAGCACCATCATTATCTCAATTGCACGAGAAACTATTGCAACTCTCTCTTCAAGATTCTCAGCTTCTACTATAGTTTTCTCAAGCCACCTTGTAAACTGTTATTAAGCATTTTCATTAATTATTTTGTTAAAAGACTACACTGCGATCCTTCAGTTATATTTCTAAAATCTTACGTTAGTCGTATGCTTGATCATTTTCAGTAGATTTGGAGACGTCTGTTCCTTGTCCTTTTTGGTCCAGACTGATCCCACCAATTCGGAAGGCTTTACTGTTCTGTACAGTTCGAATTCTAGCAAAGTTAGTTGTCTTGCTAGTTCGATGGGATGTAACTAAAAAAATAGTTTGCATGTCAATCGACTCAAGACGCGATGAAAAATATTTATGCACAGTAATGAATATCCATAAATCAATTTTTATTTTAACCCTACCGTAAGTATTCCCCATTCTTCTTCAGGAACTTTAAGATGCCACTCGATAGGAGGCGGAGATCGCTCAAAACTGAAAGTGATAGGTCGCTGTTCCGAAGGTTCGCACTTTCTCTGCACGATTTTTATAACCGAGTCGACCCATTTTCTCATTGATTTACCGCTTACAGTATCTAGGAACAACTGTAGTCTTTCCAACAGGTTTCTATCCCGCTCGAAATCATAAAAATGGTGATCGACCTAACGAATAAACAATCAATTATATTAGAATATAAAACCTTATATCATATGACAAATTTCAACAACTACCAATGACATTGAACAATGCAAAAACCATAGTCATTAAACATACCCAATGTCGTAAGACGTTGAGAACTCGAAACTGTACAGGTTGACAATACTCCTTTCTATATCTTTTCCAGTCTTCTCTCGCAGTTGCTTTACAACCAGTTGGCTTTTCTTCTTCGCCATAAACTAACGAAGGATCTGGTATATCAAACCTTTCGATCAGTAACGTCAGAAGTTCTTGTGGCGAGCAAAAACTCCTAAAAATTAACAAAATATAAATTATCTTCTGATCATATTCGCATCATACCTAAACCGTTCTCTTCATTGGGGAATGATGCTACGTACCTATAAGTAGTAAGGAATGTTCGAACGAAAGCCGGATCGGCGTATATGTGATAGGTCAACCTCTCAACGAGTTTGACCAGGGTTGCACCTTTGATCAATGGCACACCGCCATTTTCTCTGGCTTCCAAAACCACATTTTCCAGGCTGTCCTGTTCCGCAAATTTGTACAAGTTTGACGGGGGTAATCTCAGAGGATGTTTTCTTTCCTCATCCAAGAGTATACTGTCTAATGTTCTCTCTAACATACTCTTAGTATTCAACATTACGAGATCAGCCATCCAACTGTTCTTATCCTCGACGGATTTAGCGACGAGAGTAACGTTGGGATGGTCCCTCGGCGCGATTTCGAAAGCATTTTTCAGTTCTGTAAGAATAAAGCGCAGAAACATATGCATATTAATTTCTCAAGTATTCCATGCAGCGAATACAACAAAATATCACCGAAATACGATTACTACGAAAACTTACCATCTGTGTCTTCTCTGTCAATGATATCCACTTTCCTAATGAAGAATCGTTCTTTCAAACGAAGCTCACCTTGATGAGCTGTATGACTACCTCCAACAGCAACAGCTGCAACACTGACACTGACCCTTTTGCCACCACTAGGTTTACACAGCACTAATAAACCATCGAATAGCAAAGCTTTTCTCTCCGTTAATCTCCTTCCATTGCTGCCTACTTTTCCTAGCATATCCTCTGTGTACAAAATTTTTATAATTAATCTAGAGATTAGCTCAATTTGGCAACTAAGAAATTTAACGTAAATAACTAGACTCTCATAAGTTTTCCAATTACACGTACCCCTGATAAATTCGTTACAACATTGTCCGATATCTCTCTGGTCCCAACCGTCCACAGTTTTCTGCAACTCGCTGGTCTTTTCTAATGCTGCTTGTCTTCGTGCACGACTTTGCATACGCAGACCAGTGTCCTTCTTCGGAAGGCTTGCGACAGACTGCAACAATTCCATTTGCAATGGTCGCAAAAGACCTTGTACTTGTTCCAACGTCTCGCCATCATCCGTGTTCGGTGTTCGTTTATGTAATACCTAAAAAGAGAAATAGAACATTCTTTCTATGTATCCAAAATACAAACTAAAGATGAGGTGTTCGGATATATAAGACTGTGTGGTCAATATAGTGTAACCTGGAGTTATGACGGAAATCTGGTAACTCTGTAAGATCGGTATGCATCATGTGTGAAATACAGGGTCAGTAGCATAAGTATTACAAGGGCGCTTGAAAATACACGCTTTGCTACATATGCTAGACATATCAGTAACAATATACTGATAACGGACACAAGAATTCTCTTCATAATATCGTCTCGTACGAGGTTATTTTTTTGAAAACTGAAAAATTTTGAATGTCACACCAACAATGTTTGGAGCTCATCGCTGTCTACGATCAATGCATCTATCGGAATTCGGAATTTCTAAAGACGAACATTAAAAAGTTGAAATCCGAAGTGTCACAAAATATTGTAAAAAAAAAAAGTCTTATCACTAGAAAATTGTACAGAGAAAACACGTAGAATATAAAAAATACACAAAGCCCATGTGCATCATATCAGTTTACAGTTGATCTTTTGTGATTTGAAATAGACACAAGTGCTGAAAAGTGCTAAAGCGTAACGTTACTATACCTTAATGTAATCGAAGTACAAAAAGCAGTGCCACACTGGTTGCATCAAGAGTTTTGGCAAATAGTATTTGACAGCTTCTTTAAAACCATGTCCAGCAGCTCGTAACGCCGCATTGGCTTCAGACCTCGATAATAACCTCGTCAAAACATCTCGGCTACCTGGACTATTCATGTCCCTTGCATATCTACAGTAAAAACGCAATGCACAGAGATTACAAAGAAGCTGAAAGAAGGTATCAAATAGACTGAGAATTGAATTCAAAAGCCGCGCAAGGATCATACTTTATATACACGTCGAATTCTGCCGCTTCAGCTAGCTCTTCGAAGCAAGAGCCAACCGTGGGAGTTTGTTTTTCTTCCGTGATCTCCATTATATCTTCTAAACTTCCAAGTAACGTTACAGTGACCTCGTATATGTCCATAATGTTACTAAAAAGTGTTTCGAGCTCGCCCCGATCTTGCGCCAATTTAGCTATTTCTTCTCGAAACACCTGCATTAGACAAACAGAATGGATTCGTGGACACTCCCGTTACGCAAATTGATTAATTATAAAATTACCAAATTATAGATTCGACGATACGATATACCTTAATGATCATATGGAGATCGCGTAAATAATGCCGTTCGTCGTGTATGAGATCTCGAACAGACTCTTCATACGTTAAGGATACCACGGCACCTAAGCCACTTTGTGGACCTTCCGTACAGTCATCTTGGTAAAACATGTCCATCAGAACCTGTCAATGAATTAGATACTATACTAGCCACGCTCAAATAATTCTTAAATATATACCACTGATGAACAAACTCGGAGAATCAAAGCGTGTTGAAATTACAGATACTTGTATCGTTCATTCAAGTTAAAGTATTTCATAAGTTACAGCGATATATATTTTTCTTATAACTGATGCGCGACTTATTAATTGTGGAAAAAGAATATAGTATCTTTTTGCAATTCGAAAAACTTAGTGTATCCATAATTTCTATCGTTATCTTACTGTTAAAAAGCAGTGCTTGACAGTTAAAGAGTGTTTACAGTGAGTTAGAAAAATGAGTATCACGTATTATATTAGTTACACGCTAATAATTATAATGATCGACACATGCGATTATGGTGTACCACAAGTAACTGACGTATGGCTATGAAATATTTCTAGTGATAACGACACATTGTTAATACATAAAGGACTGTATAATGAAAGGGGGCTAATGTTCATGATAGGTCAAGGTGTGAAATTAAATTTATGCAAAGTACGGTAATTTGAAAAATACTAAAGACATGTATGATTATAATTAAATAAAATTTGTTAATGATTCTAAGTCAATCTTCAATTACGATCATTGCAAAATCTTTGGTAAATAATGAATTTTATGATTTTTAAGACACAAAGAACCCCAGTAGATTGTACATAAACCTGACAGTTAGCCACTAAATAAGAAAATGCACAAAGTGTTACCTGCCTAGCAATTACAAAGACAATAGATAGCATTAACATTCTAAAAACGACATCCATCGAATGCACAAAAACCATAAATCATGTTTGTGGCTTAATTAGCTGTTAATACAAAATTTATCATTCAAATGGAATAGGAAAGTTTCGTTAGAGAAGTAACACTGCAATCTGCTCTTCTAAATTTTTGTCATTGTGAACATCAATTACGTAAATTCACGGATTCCATTCTATAAGTAGATGTCTCACGTATGTCATACTTTACACACCAATAAGATTTCTAGCGTTAAAAGTAGAGTAAAAATGATTACATACATAGAATATCATCTGTGATCTAATAAATTTCTACTGGGGGTTCATAGGTACGTACCACCTAGAACAGCGTGAGCGAAGAACGAACATGGTTGGTGTTGTTATTAGTTAGTGGAAAGCATGTAACCAAGCAGAGAACATATGCAGCCACAATTACCCTGTGACTATTCTAGCATAGCCATTCGGCATTTTCCGAAATTAAGTAATGCATCTGTTGCTAGTAGTGGTTGTCTCTTACCTAAATAATTATTAATGAAAGTGTATGCATAGTCATGGCTGGAGGACTGTATATGTATAATAAATATCAATGGAGACGATCTAGTACTAGCAAAGTGTTTTAATTTCACAACTGCCTTTAGGTCAAACAATAAATCATTGGGTTACCCTATTTCTATATAAAGCTTTGAAAGCTATACAATTATTCTTAAAGAATCTAATATGCAAGACTGATTCGCATGGAGTTAAATTTGTTTGTCAAGTTTTTAATTGAAACTTTGTTACTTTGATATTTCTAGATTTATCATTTTTTAGCAATATTCAAAAATTATTTGATCTTCCATTGATTTTCTTGTATTTGATTTTTAATACAGTAAAACTACTTGTACTTGTTAATTACACGATTCAACTTTTCTATGACTAAGGACTATTGGAATCAATCTTACAGTGCCATTGGCACTCAGTGTTAGACACTGTGTACGTCAATTAGTATATGCGCGACATAGACACAGTACAGGCTTCAAGTTTTCTGAAAATGATATGTTACCATGTCTGCATACATCGCAACTCTTATATCTTCACAGGAAATCTCCACATGACGTATATTCTTGACATAGTTTCCAGCTAGCTGAAAAAGAATTTCAATAAAAAAATGCAGTTAATAATCATATTTTTAATTACCATGCAAAGTATTTTGAAGTACACTCTATTTCATTCAAGTACTAAAATGGAATATATCTTGTTAATTATAATGCTAATCATTTCACGAACCTTTAAAATATCAGCAGAAATATATTCCAGTACACCCACAACAAATAGACTGACTTGGGAGTCAATTTTGTGCTGTAGTACCTCCTGTAAAGAAATAAAAATTTGTCCCCAATAAAAATAGCATTTCATCAGAAGGACCCAGGAAAAAACATAATATGTATATGATTCATGACATCCAACACTTTATGAAATAAAAGTATAATCCATGGCTTGAACAAGTTAGCAATTAACTAGCAGAAATCACTTCTTGCTATGTTTCAATTGCCGAAGAACACAAATACATGACAACAAATTATACCTGTGAGTACCTGTTTAGTGCAATTTCTGTATAACTTGTAGTTTATTGGTTGTTATATAGATAGTAGATATAAATACTTTAAAAATGTTTTTCTAGCTTCTCACAATTATTATACATACCTTTTGTAAAAGCTGGTGGATCTTGTCAACAGGAAGTACTAATGGTGACTTCTTTTTTCCTTTTTCTAAGGCATCTCTCGCATCCCTGAGAGCCCACCTATCGATAGGAGTAGGAAATGTGCGTCTTACACGTTCCTCTACATCTTGGGGAGTATGAGGTGGAGGATGTCCACAGAGCATACCCAACATTCTTAAAATTAGGCTTTCCACATAGTCCAAGGCATCTTGTCGAGCTTGTAGACTAGGGTGCACTTGCTCCAAAACCTGTTTATAAAATGTAACATACACATATATGACATATGTACATAGTAGAATCTCTCAAGAAAAGGAAGTAATAAAACGAGGTAACTGAATGCTTATACAAGGGATCTTCCGGCAGTTAAATAATATCAAATTTTCAAATTTGTTTTATTTATCTTAATAATATAAAAACTGCCATTGAAGGAGACAACGAGCGATAAGAAATTGCCTATCATATACATTCATACGTGCACTAACAGGACACCAGCTGATTTGAAATCGTTTACCAGTACTTGAGCTTTTTCCCTGAGGTCATAAACCTAGCATTAAGCATCATAAAATAGCTAACTAATTAGAATATAAGGGGAAAAAACGAACCTTGCGAAGGGAGTTGACAAACACCCCCTTCCACTTGGCGGCGTTCTCTTCTTTCTGAAAGTCGTAGCCTGACGGCTCGCCCACTACCGATGCCGGCGACGAAAACATTTCACCGTATTATCCAGGAAATCACTCACTCTCAAAGCATTAACACTCAAATACTAGAAGACGCTCGGGCACGGTCCCATGATATTACACGCAGCATTGTCAGGATTTGGAGAAACTTGACAGAGACGTCCGTCCGTCCGTCAGTCTGTTGCTCAGGGCACAGACATCTCTGTGAGAATGCGACAGCTAGACCTGACGATTGTGTTTACGTGTGTCCCTACCGTCTCTCGCACCTCTTAACTTCAATAGCACTTTTGGGCGTTCCCCGAGCGCTTTCGGTTTCTGCCGCTTGCACATTTTACACGAGCTTTAAGTCGAATTCTTCTGAAAATTCACGGAGAACACCACTACTACTGAAAATTACCATTGCGCGACTCGCATCGGATCGATACTTCGATACGGCATCACCTCGCGTCACGTCGAGATGTATCGAATCTCGAATAACGTCTAGCCGCCTCCATGATACAAATAGATGAGGTATAGCCACCAGCGGTTCTACGCATTTTGACAGTGACAACACCGGACCCTCTCCATTCTACTTGGTTGATCGCTCGATTTTCTTACGTTTTAACTGTCAAATCGCTTTTTTTCGATCTAATTGGACACCAAATTTACCTTGTGAAACGAAACCTGCATCATGTGCAACAAATGGATTGATTAAATTTATTTCAAAATATATGTTATTATCTAAAAATGAAATTTTTAGATAAATGAGTATACGCTTTAGACATTAATTGTTTGAATGAAAACATTGAAAAATACACATTTTTTAGTACTTTGCCCGCAAAATGGTTATTGTTCGTTTCGGTGCGTTTTCGTTTATTAAATTATTTTACTTTAATGATATTGTACGTCTTACATAGATTTCCATTGCAGTTTCCATATTTCATTCCGGGTTGCCTCATAGTTTTTATACTTTCACCATCAGTCCCTCAGAATCACTCATCGGTTCTAAGTACTCTAAAAGCATAATGATTAAATCGTGTCAAAAGCTGCTCGTGACAAAACTCTTTGCTGACTCCACATCCCACACAGCATTTTATATCCATAGGATGTCCACGATATCCAAAGTGAATAACTACTGGATGTCTATATCCAGTTATGGATATCGTGTAGATATCCAGGATATTCAAAGTTCCCACTTTTGGATATTTAAGGTTTTTTTTTGTTGGCATAGAAAAATCATTGAGCCTCATACTATGAAGTGTGCGTCTCGTGAATAAAAAAGTATATAATGGTCACAAAAAAATTAGTAGAACCGCGAACCTTTCGGCCGTAACCACTGGGCTTCGGTCACCTCCTACAAACATCACTTCAGTAAGCATATTATTAACTACATAAGATCAATCAATTCCTATACGTACTGCTCCATGGGACTCGGAGGAATACGAAATAGGAAAGGATACATAGTGATGGAGTAATCAAGTAAGGATTTCACAAAGCTATACTATTGGTCAATCCGATAATATTCCGATTTGTTAACAAATAGTGAAACTTTCATATGACGACGTAAAGCTTAACATACAAGATGTTTAACTGGAAAGCAAGGTTCTTTTGTTACGACATTTTTATGGAGCATGGGAGTCATTTTTTCAGTAAAAATTAGACATCCCTTTGCAAGTTATTCAACGCGATAGATGTTTACACACTGGGACAGAAGATTTTTGTATCGTCTTCTATCAAGAGACTCGGTCGAGTATCGCGTCAAGTACAGGTCACCGGCTGTATAGGGCACAGCTCGCAGAGACTCTTTACCCGAGTCAACTCTTGTGCCTGTGTTTGGCCTCAAATATCTTATGAACGGCTATGTGTGAGAAAAAGTTATTGATACATTCACTATAGGAATCAAGGGTTCTGAATCGATTGCCACCAAGTTTAATACGATTAGTGCACGAGGTCAGGGCGTATCAACATGGCGAGCGAAATCATTTTATTTCAGTTCCGTCGTCGTCGTCGTCGCCTTCGCACGTCCATCTACTTTTTTACACGACAGATGGCGCTAACTGCTTTGCCTTCTTTACCTATTTGTACTCTGAATCGTGTTGGAAATTTATGAATACACAACACAATCAAATATACTTTGTACGTGAAGCTACCGTTCGCACCGAATTTCCAGTTAGTATAAGGCTGCTTTCACAATAGTATAGAATTATTGAAGCCTTTAATAGCATTCATGTGGAGCGCGTGTGTATGGGTGTACGTATGCGTGTGCTTCGCATAGTTCTTCGTATTTTAGGTGACAGTTTTTAGAGATATAGGATGTCCAGGTGTTCCTCTCCGTATTTCCTGTATCTAGGTGTCGGACGTGGAAGTCCAGGATGTCCAGGTATTCCTCTCTGTAGTTTCCTGTATCTAGGAGTCGGACGTGGAAATTCAACGTGTCCAGGTGTTTTGCTCCGTAGTTTCTTGTATCCAGGGGTTAAATGTGAAAGTCCAGGGTGTCTAAGTGCTTCTCTTCATAGTTTCCTGGATCTAGATGTTGAACGTGGAAGTCCAGAGTGTCCAGAAAAGTATGCAACGAGCGATACTTTGGCGTTTCGCTCAGACTATAGTATCCTCTCTGTTGTTCGCACGTCCTGAGGTACGTAAATAATCTAGCACACTCTCTTCTCTTATGTTTACCACACGGCTTCAACAAGCTGGACACTATTAAAGACGTTTATATGCATTCAAAGTTACATTTTTTTTAATTTGTATATATATTTATGCATTTCTAAAAAAATGGAGTTACAAATTGCCATGATAGCAATGGACTTACATATATGCCATTGAAAATTTTCGACAACGCAGTATGTTTTTCTGATTAGCGACATCTCAATGCATTTACATCTTATATCTATAAAAATATAGATTTCAGTGCTTAGAGTTTGTATATCCCGTTGAGCAACAAAAACTTGTGATATCCCCCAAAAACACGTGTAAAAAACTACGCCAAGTACAAGAGTGCTGTTTAAATTATATTATTGAGGCCAAGCACATAAGGCAGTACATGTTTTTCTATTATATGATCCACCACTGGCCCATCATTTTAATTGTATTTTCAAAATGTCCTATAACGTTTTCGCTACTCTGTTACATTACTGCTGCTTCCCGTATTTAATTATGACTTAATGGTCATTTAATAATTAATAAAACTTTAGGCGATTCCTTATCGAGTACTACTTGGCGGGTCCGTGCATCTCTTGATATAAATTTGATGCAAGACCACTGTCAACTTTCTATATAGAGCACTTAGCTCTTCGGACGGTCGGTATGGTTTAAAAAAAAATGCTTCCGATTCAGGGTCTTCCTATTCAGCTTGCGACGATACGATACTTTCTTACGCGACTATATGAAGACTTTCTTTTATCCGCCATTATTTACCTCGATCGCCCTACAGCGCCGGCACACAGTCGAGTACCAATCGTCTACTGCCGACCTGCTGCCGATCTACGATCGAGAGTCTGTCGGGCTCTGGGTCTACAGGCGATGCCAACGACACACGAGCGACGATTAACCAGTGTTGGCTGAACGATGGAAACCGAC
>JASANN010000262.1:1568973-1584313 GCA_031762395.1 Calameuta pygmaea | reverse complement strand
ACAGCCAAGCTTCGCTCGTACGTTTCGCCAACTCTGGCCCGTCATAGAGCTCCGACCGTTGAGTACCGACGAGGTGCTGTGATACAGCCAATCGTCGGTAGTCGGCGCGTTGGCAAACCTCACATGGGTTATTTAATTGTATTTCCGGTAGTAATTTTGCGGACGAAATTTGGTTAAAGGAAAATAGATGTGAATATGATATAAAACACAATAAAAATGTATGAGCTTTAATTAGGAATTTAATGAATTTATGGGAACACTATAAAGTGAATCAAACGATTCGTATCCAGAGGAATATTTTTTATTGCATTTACATTCATTTACATTTTCCCATTGAGGAAATAAATATGTTATCCTATTATGGAGAATAAATCTCAACGTTTCAGGAATAATAAATTATTAAATAATATACAATAAAAAAAAGTCAATAAATAATTTATCACATCAAATTCGCGTAGAATAATGCATTTTAATGTCATCATGATTAGCAAGAATTAACGTTAAATATAATTTTGACTTTGCGCGAAATCTAGTATCATAAATTCAAGCTTTTTTTCTTTCACGAAATACATATAATATCCCGTGAAGTTTTTTGCAAATATCGTATCGCCAATCCAGTTGTTAATCAAGAGCCTTATTCGCCGATACCTTTTTTGTCACAATCCTCTAATGCAAATTATTAGAAAACAAAGGAATTACATTATAACAATAACATCGAACTTACATAATCAAAATGGCCTCTGTTCAATAAATGAATACGTTGTTTAACGATACTTAAATGCATAATACAAATGAAAGATCATAAAACATTCAATGTATGGAATCAAGGATGAATAAATAATAAAAATTATACCTAGAGCAATAAATAATACTACTACATCAAATTCGATTAATACAATTCACAGAGGTCAATGTTAGCTTTGATAAGCGTATATCTACTTATTAATTTTTAAATAAATAATATAAATAAATTCTTTAAGGGAAAGCTACTATTGAACTTTTATCAGAGACATTTACATGGCTGTTTTAGGTCTATGAATTCGTAAGAAAATTCAATCGGACGTAATTAGGAAACAATAAGCATCCCACAAACTCAAACTACTTGCTATTCAATAAATAATACATTGCAATAAATTAAATAAGTTACTTAACCAAAATACATATATGTATGTTGCACATATATGTACAAATATTCTTTCGAAATACTGTCTCCTTTAAATACTTAAGTATCGAACACAGCAAGTTACAATAAATAAAGACTCCGTCATGGACTCCACGCATCCATTACCGTCCATCGGTAGATTGTGCATTCTTCATATAATTGTAATATTTTACTTATTTATAAACGTATTTTGAAATTCACTTATGAATTCAAACTCAAACGGCGGAAAGTTCGCTAATACTGTTCGGTCTCCGAGGATCGAGAGTCTCTCCTTTGACTTTTGCATTCCCATTAAGATATCCAAGTTATATAAACTGATCCTCCGTTTCACCCTCGTGCCGATGACCGAAATCCTCCTGTAAGCAAAAAAAAAAACAATAATTAAACTAACTGTGTATCGGGAAAGTTTCGAAATAATTACAAAAAAAAAGCCTAAATAACCTTTCAAAATTTCAATAAATTATATCCCATTGTAATATCATTCTCATTAGACGAAACGGCGTATATTCAATTGTCAGATTGCTCAATATTAATTAATAATTAATTCTATCTCAATCAGTTCAATAAATTGCAAGAAGACGCTTGATTGCGAATGGTATACTGCCAATGGGAAACTTAAGTACTGTAATTAAAGTGATTAGCGCATCTGGACTATCGTATTCTCTAAATATCGTAAAACCTTGAACATCCGCTATATCGCCGCGACGGGCAGCACGCGCTGGCGCCGCAAGATTGACGAAACCCAAAGGCAGACAAGTATTGCACTTGATGTCGCAAAGTGATTCGAGTATGTCGAGAGCAATTGAAGAGACAAAAAAAATGTTTTTCATATAAAATGAAATATCGACTATGACGCAATAATTTCAGAAATTAATCAACGACCACACAGTCCGTAGACCCCAGGCTCACGTCAGCGTCTGATAACTCAGTGAATTCACACATTAAGAGAGTCAATTGATTTGTAAGTCAGTCAGTCAAGTATTTGACTCAGAGATTACCACACTCTACAGTGGTCATTATTAACCACTATATAGTGGCTATACAAAATGAATGAGTCCATTGAAATTGCTTAGCAATTCGTATAGCAAAATCCTTAGAAATACTACTGATAATTTTATGCGGTATAGGATACATACTGAATATTTTTTTTAGCTTTATCATATAACTTATATACATATATATCGTGGTAAAATTTTTTCAAAATCATTAACATCGCGTTATACAACTAAATCATGCATGCGAATATTATAAATCGCGTGTAGATCACTAACTGTCTTGGCATGTGTCTTTTTTTTTTTTTTAGTTATTTCTTTCTCTTTATCTGCGGAATTGCGTTTTACTACGCACGTCTATAAAATAAACAAATTGCTACTAGATAACTATGTATTGCGAGATTGTAAAATAAAACAGCGTCATCGTCCTGTTCTGAAGTAAAGGTTACTTTTGACACGTGATAATTATGCACCTGAATTGAAATTAAAAAAAAAAACTACTTAGATAAATTAATTATCAATTTGTATGTACGTTGAATTATTATCAAGTTTTATCTGTGATGAGAATTATCGCACTTGCTACGAACGACTTGTCGTACGTTCTATTGCTCAATTGTGCATATGTTCGAAATTGCCGGTAAGACTAATATGAATTTTAACGAATTTCCAAATTCTAATATCGCATCATAGTAAATAAAACTCTTACCAAAAAGGAAGATGGTAGCTCCACCCTTTCCTCGCTAATCGAATCAGACTCTTGTGCAGCTGCTTGCAGAATACGTTGTAACTTTTGTAAATCACTTTCCATATTAGATCGTCGTCTACGACCACTGCAATCAAGAAAAGTAGGGCAAAAATTTCATAAAAATACATCATTTAAAATATGATTAAAAAAAAATTATATATAAACATTCTCGATATATCTCTTGCGATTCACGTGACATTGGAATTTGAAGGGTCATTTAAAAATAAATTAATTCATGCATGAAAAGTGGATAAAATTTGTTGTAAGGCCAAATCTTCACTGATCATAGTACTAAATCCAACAGCGTGAAATGTTACATGAATACACGTCACTGATCATGATATATTTGACTTATGTGTAACAACTAGTCACGTGGTAGTCATTACCAAAAACTAATTAAAATGACTAAATGGGCTAAAATAGGCTAGGAATAATGAACAGACGTATTACGTATTAAGCCTATGCTCTTTGAGACAGGCTAATGAGATAACGAGAGTATATACAGGAAAGGAAGTCAAAGCCAATAATTCGCATTAGAGGAATATGCAAGTTCCATATCAATCGTAAATTACATGTACATCCGTTATTGAGACTTTTTCATGACGGGATAAGTCAAAAGTCAAGTTTCGAAAATTTAAAGAATCATACAGTATCCTGTATCCCAGTGAGAAGCATCGTAGCGTTAGTCATTCCCATATTCGCGCAATACGTTAACAGCAATCGTGACAGGAATGGAGAATTGGTTTCGCGCAAATCACCGACTTAATTGTTTTCCTCGTATCGGAACTTTTCAGGAAATTCAATTATTTGCGCATCCTACCCTATTATCACTTGCACATGTGTACTACCTACGACTGTCCTAATTTATTATTTTCTTACGAATAATTGCGCACCGTTATCTCTTATCAGTATCTCCCATTGTAATGACCCACGCAATATATTTTCGCGTCGATAACAAATATTTGCAACAATCATGGCACCTCTTATGAGAACAGTCTATCACATGTCCACATTTTCAACGTTACTTTCGTCAGGCAAATGAAGATTCCCTATTACTTCGACTTTGAATACAAATTTATTCCAGGGGAATTTCAAGAGGGAATGGGAATTTCATAATACGGTTAGACACTCCATTACCGTGGCTCATGGCAATTCCTCGATACGACTATATGAATTATTCTATCAGTAGGTACGTCTGCGTCATCCTTTTACTTTAACACTCACAATTCTTGATTTCATTACTGAAGTCGCGTTACTTTTATATTCTTTATTTCAACCCCAGCTGATTCTGATGAAAACACTTTGTTGCAGAAATAGCTATACTCTTTGTTACCACTTTTAAGACGATCGAAAAAATTAAATAACTCAATTTCACATCGACGAACCAAAGGAACATAAAAGACTGCATAGAAAATAATGAAACTAAATACGTTAGAATTTCATACTAATTTATTATCAACGTATTGGATCACTTGGCCAGTCGATTTAATACAGTTAATTTTTTGTAATTAAAAAAAAAAACTAAAATCCGTCGATAATGATAATACTAACGATATGATTGATAATTAATTATTCGAATGACGATTTTAAGGCATTATGTATAGTCATCAAATACTGATTTTTATTTGGCTCTGAAACACTGTCATTCTTTAGCTATGTGTCATAGTAATCTCTACGTGATCACAATTATCGAATAATGATAATCCATCAAGGTGTATAGCGAGTCATTGGCTACAGCAATAAAATCTACGCTACCGATATTAGTGTACATACAAAAGATATGATATTACTATCTATAGGTATATAGACACTTCGTATTAGTAATGTGCTAAATTGACGCACCTACCTTCAGTCATAAGCATGTGATCGTCTTATGCTCGTAATTCATTCTTAATTAGTCATCTTATCACTGTCGAATTTTTTTTTACTAAACTCCGAAGGTGCATCGACCTGTACTTTGGTCGGTGTTTATTACATCATTACCACAAAGTGCGCAAATGACTGGTTCGTGGTATTCGATGTATTCGCAAAGGATTAATTAACATCGGGGCAATATAATTAATCGCTGCTACGAAGAATGAAATCAGCGTTCAAATATTCGCTCAGTGTTAAAAATAGTTTATAGTTGAACGTGGATTGGGTGCTCGCTCGTTACATCGAAATGTGCAACAAGCCGATTTTCACGAAAAACTATTGGCAAATGTTGTATACAGTGGGACTTCGATAACTCGAATTTCTATAAGTCAAAAAGGTCTACAAGACTATGAATCTTCGAATTTTCTAATGCTTCACTTCTGTAACTCTGAAAATCCCGATAGATCGAAACTACGATAACGTGAAGCATATTTCGTTTCCCTTGAGATTCGAGTTATCGAATTTAAACTGTATCATTCGCGCCCCGAGAAACAATTTCCAAACGCCTCAGTAAGGTTTTCCTGAACTTTTTTTCGATGTTAAAAGAAAAAAAAGTTAAGTTACAAAGCAGGAAATCGAAAGGGTTGGAACACATGAGAATTAATTTTTTTGTATGTACACGTCATTGGTCAGAAAGAATGGAAATTCACGTTATATAACCGATACGTGTAAATTACGGATTTTCCTTTCCCACGATATCTTTACAAGACGGAACTGTAATCACATAAACGGAGACTAATCGTTCCGCTTGTGCGAATCACTGTATTGAGCGATTATGAAATTACCCAGTAACTATAGTTTAGTCGGTGATTTATGGGAAGATATATAATTTAATAGATCTTCATTATATTACGTCATCTTATAATGGAATTTAATATGAAAAAAATTCTACCAGATATTACCTATAACTTTTGTAATTATTCACTGGAAAATTCGATTGCACCTGGGAAGTTACTAGGTATCGATCAATTACTTCTTATATATATTTAAATTCCATTCGAATTCATATAATAGTTTGGTCATGGGAAAATACAATAGATACTTACAGTCTGTCTGGGTCCACGCGTCCGAATCCTATCGGAACCGTAACCAACTTTCCTCGCATTCTTGATAGTGACAAAAGGGTTTCAAGCTCCGCCAACCTCTGGTCAGAAACACGTTTTTGCCTACTGGAAATATGACACAAAATTTTTATATAGTAAGGTACATAATATACTGAGATATTTATAAGAATATACGTATGTGAATATGAAATTCAAAATTTAATAAAAAGATTATTATACGGGATATAGTTAAACCCAATATGTATAGTTACTGTGAACAATTTGTATAATGTATATCAATATCAATGAATATACATGCATTTACAACACCTGACAATTTATGCGTTTCTGAATTATTAAACTAGAAGTGCATATTTATTCGGATTGGTGGTAAAATTTTACCACGTTCGATCACTCGATTCTTAATCTCAACCGATTGCCTAGTGCAATCTCACGTTAAGTGACATACATTGTAAACTCGAAATGAGTACAGAATAGAAGCGTGATTTTAACTATTTAAACGATGAATTTTGTGCAATCGTTGCAGAATATGCATTTTACAGTCATTGCTCAGTTAACCGGCTGTAAAAGGTTGAGATATTTTTCAAACGTAGCAATTTTTGAATGACACGAAAATTCAAGCTTATTGCGTCATTTCGTACGAACTTGTGATATTCATGATTATATCCATCTGGTTAGACAAATATTCATAATGGAAACAAAACCATGATATTATGTTGTGTCATGTTAAAGTATCATGTGTATGTGGTTTCGTATAGCGAGATTTTACCCCCTTGAACGTAAAGCACGTTGCTAATTATACAGCAAATAATTACCAGGGTCTCACTTTTCAAATAAAATATACGTGCAATGAGAATGAGAAGTTAAATTTAATTATTTCAGTATATACATACATAGACTTCGGTATAATGTACTTGATAGTTTTTAATTATTCGCATTTGTTATAATAGAAGTTATGATAATAACAAGTGATCGCATTACAGCATAGCAGTCAAAATAATCTATTAGAATAGGATTTGAATAAACAATAAAAAAAAATTTTTAAATTGATTCTCTTTACGTGAATATTTTTTTTTAATTACACATTTATATCCAATCAACAAGTGATTAAGTATTATGTTAATTAAAAAGTAATAATGACCTGTGAAATGTAATTAAAAGAGTCAAAAAAAGATTTCTACCTCATAAGACCGGATGGTCTGGCGTGAATGGTTTCCGGCAATAGGATCATCAAGAATACTGCAACAACCACTACCGTGGTGAATTCAAATCCCACAATACTGAACTTCTTCATCTTCGAAACTTGTAGCTTACGCGACACGATATTTCTCTCGCAATGAAATACAATTTCTGTCCTCGTTTCACAGGTAAAAGACAATGAAAAAAAAAAAGATAAATAATTTCTTAACGCACTTCACTGACTTTTATCAATTTTCTCTCTTTCTCACTAAAAAAATATATTTATATGTTTCACAACGTTTTCTGTTTCAATATTTTGCACCTTTCTCTATGTCTATCTCTTCCGTTTTTGTCTCGTGGTGAACTGTACCATGCTGCTGCTCGCTTCCAGCATATATACCAACCGCGTTAGCTATCCCCCCACTCACTCACGGTTCCTCCCTGACTGTTATCAGGCGTTTGGTCCCCGGCCTTCTGAATGCCCAAACTGGGAGTTCTTCCGCTACACACGACATGGAATTTCCTTGACTGTATACGATCAGGACCCGTTCCGAAGGTACCCAGGATATCCTCCTTGATAAATTTAGGTTTTTTACAAAAGTATTTGAAAACCTTTATTTCTATAGGTTTTCTCGGGCTATCAGGACTACAGTATCCATTGTTCAGGGTAAGGTTGAAACTGCTAAACGACGAATGAGAAATTATAAACTGCCTATAAGGAGCACTAAGTAAAAGTATCTAATTTGTAATTAATTAGTAATTAATCGTTAGTTGAAATAGCGACAAAATTTTCATCTTTCTGTACAATCAAACGTCTCAATTTTATATTTCAACCCTTGTACAGCGGCGCATAATGATAATAACCATCGATAGTACTAATGAGAAATTGATTTCATTAACTCGATATCTTTTTGAGCAATATTTATTTTCAAACTAATTCGTACGATGGACATTGTATGTATCATTGAAAGGCTGAGAACGGATGATTAATGATGTAATTTTGTGTAAATCCCAACTGTATAGTATGCTTTCGAATTTTTGAATTTTCACTTGTAATTTGCCGTTCTCCTAGAACGATGACTCGGCAAAAGTCAATGGGTGAAATGTCTGGCATAGAAAAAGCTCAGGTATTAGATAAAATAAACTATGATCTTCGTTGGTTAAATTAACATTTAGTAAATGATGCACAAAAAAATCTCCAAAGGTTTCTAATGCGTCAGAAGAGACGTGTGAACTGTTCTCATCAAACACGACCTTTTGTACCTATTAAAAAAATATTCTCCGAAGAGAAATACATATATCTTAAAATCATAAATTTAATGTATCTTCGAAAGACATTACATATGTATTAAAGCCGTAAAGTTGGCGTAACCAATTATTCGGCTGGGAAAATGATAACGTGGATAATAAGACTTGTAAGAATTGCATCATAGTGTAAAAATCTTGCGTCAATTAACGTTCTTATTTTTCTTCGCCTTCAGGTTTTTTTTTCATTAATTTTTTATTTTTTAAATCGCGTTCTACTTTACGAGAATGTAATTAATAATTGCACTGTTTTACGTATCGATATAATTTCTTGGTCAAAATAATTTATTTTGTCACTGTTTACATTTCTATGAATTAAACTAACGTTAAAACGCACCTGACTTACGTAGTATTGAGTTTAATTATACTCGTACCTTGTACATTCGTCTCTGGAAATATTTTACATATAGAAAGGTAAACGTTTGACCTTATCTATGATACTTTAAGCTAGCTTTACAATGAACATGACGCAAAGAAAAAAATTAGGCGGGATCATGTAGCATTAATAAAATTTGATAGTATATATATAGCTGATATTACATATAAAATTTTATTTCATCGATTGCATCCGTTTATAACTAAGAAAAATACTGATTTGTAGTTTCTACGCCAAAATTTTTTTATACGGTACATTCGCAATTAAACAAAATAAATCGCTTGGAAAAATTAAACTGAATATATCATATCAAATGTATTTTTAGTATTATCAACCTAGATCGATTTAAATATTTATTGCAATAATTTTTATTGTTTAGGAATTACGAAAAATATATAAAAATGTTTTTATACGTATATAAATATATTATTAGCGTAAATATAATATATAAAAATAAAAGCGTAAATAGCGTAATATAATATATAAAAATAAATATTCATTCTTGATGCATCTAACTGATATACTTTATTATTTTACTGTATCGGATTTCTCGTATTTACTTAGCGACTGACTTTCATACTGCTTCTTGTTCTTAACTCTCCTTAGAGACATTAGAAACTACGCCTTATTAGAAGAACAATATGCAATCGGCACTTTCTTGGATTAAAAAGTACTATAATACGAAGCTGCATGGCAAGCTGTATATGTATACGCTTTTGAAAATTTCAATAAAACGGAAAAGCTTTATTGAAACGAACGTTCCCCTTCGTATTAGTTCTATAGACTTAAACAATTAAAAATACATATTTCGCAATTCTGTTTACACATTGTTTTTTTCAGGATCTTTGAAAATATCCTTTGGTGCTTTCTAACAGTCTTGAGACAATTAAAAATATTTTATGAAATATAGGAATGCACTTTATATCGTTATTGAATCTTTTAATGATGGCACCTTTTTGCACGCTGTAAAAATGCACAAATATGCTTGTCAAATCCAGCATCCTAAAGTTACATTAAAATTAATACAAATTTTAATTTTGAGTTATAATTTTATAAAATTCCACAGAATACAATCACGCTCCGATCAGAATATGCTCATGAATATATACATATATCGTTAATATTCTATCAGAACCGTACATGCATGTACGTTCTCACGTAGATTTCTGTAAAACGGTTTGTACATATCTTCATTAACATTTATGATTAGAGAAACAGTTTTTATAGGACTATATAAAATTTGATTAAAAATCAAAATATATCTGCGATATACATGCCACCTAGTGATTACGGTAATATATCTTCCGTCGGACACCGACTAGATTTTTTCAGGCATGACAGGTAATAAACCATAGCAGGGATATCAAAATTTGATAATCGATCATTGCAATCTTTCATTTGCTAATTGTTCTCGTTAGTCATTCGAATATTAAATGACGAAATTACCACCTAGCTAAATGACAAGAGAAAGTTGATAGGAATTTATTTGCATGACAAGAAATGAATATAAACACATCGACATGAATCTCCGATATTTAATAATAATGATAACGATAATAATAATAATAGAAAAATATTTCATTAGTATCCATATGCAAAGTATAAATTAAAGTAATTTGTACTAGAATTAATTTTACGGATATATAAATCGATCAAAAGGGTCACGTACACTAATTTCTTATCACACGATAAGACTTAACTTTCATTCAAGTAATATTATACAAAGTAATTGATAACGATTAAAAAATTATTTTTTACCTGTCCTTGCTAAGAAATGATTAATAACTAATAGCTCTTTGCAAAAAGTATCTGGAATGCAGAACACAAGATTTATAATAGGATGCAAGTGATCTACATTAGAATTTCAATTGACTAGCTACTACGACTCTGCGCCCTGAAGAATGACGTAGCGGCCAATGAAGGCAAAACGATGTTCCAATTAAGATACAAAATAAAAATTAATGTAGGTCATGGTGCACGCGTTCTATCGATAGTTGGCGAGGGTTCAATAAATGTGTAATCCCAGTCATGTGATACACTACTGACTAACAATAAGTCATTGTCCGAATTTCATTCCAGTTCACAGCAAATTTATTCGAACTACATTATAATGGCACTAGGAGGACAGTTACAACAAAATGGACGCAGAACTGAATTTCAGTACACAATAATATTACAGGAAGAATATAATCATGATAATCATACACAAACAGGTAATCAAATAAATATTTATGAGATATATTTAAAAAAACGAATTACGTAATACAATATTTTGTGTAATATCGTGAAAAAACGTACCATATGATAAACCGCTCAAAAGATTAAAAAAGTCAAATGGATAATATCTATAAATCTTATCACTACATACTGACCTCAGTTTTCTTACAAATTAATATAAGTGATACTTATATAACAGCGAAGATGGTAAAAAATTCTTTCCCATGGTTAATTCAGATACTTTTGGTACGTCTGACAAATATCCTAACTGATAGGAAGAATAATACATACTGTAAGAATGATATTAAATAATAAGAATATTATTAATATATTTAAAACCATATCCAAACGCTACAGAGCCACGAGTGTATATCCACGAATATTATATAGTTTACCATTTCCCTGAATCGTAAAAAAAAATTGTACTTTATTCGTCAACCTTTAACGTTACATGAAAGTACACGAGTAACTTCGTCATGCATCCGGTTTAATTGGTCCAGTTCGTCGAAGTGCCTACGAAGAATAAGGACGAAAAAAATTCAAAGACCACCTGTTGCAGCACACGTCTGGTAGATACTTGAAGTTTTCAGTGAATCGGAAGGCGGTGTGAGTGGGTTAAATGTTGCAAAATTTCTTCCACGAACGTATTGATATAATGACATAACGCTCAAGTACCGTGACGTCATCGAACATTTTTTTAAGATTCTGTATGGGAAAAATGGGTACCCCCTATAGCGTATACAAAAACGTATGCTGAATGACACTCTGGTTTTGTCGGAACGTATACACTACGTAATAACGAATAGTATGACGTCAGAGATTGCTGCATCACACACTAAAAGTGCACGAGGCGAAAGGAATGCTCGTTTTTAATTATAATATATCCATATGAGTAACATTAAAGGCACGTGGAATATATTTGTAATGTTATTAATTTATCAATTATTATCAAATATTTCTGATATACTATAAACGAATTAGTAGTATGCAGTATACTTTATCTAACGAAAGAATATGTATTGACATGGTACCTGCTTATTATCTCGTAATAATATTTTTCAATGTAATTCCAAATTAGAAATTCCGCATTCCCATGTCTATACTGTTATTAGCTATTTTAAATTCCTCGCATCGATTTCTGCGCCTTTATGCGGCGGATAATGATAATCGCAACGCTGACGGGAGATAAGAGATATCAGGCTTTAAAGTCGTATGAGGAAAGTGGTGATATGACAAACAAATTGGAGGCATTTCGTACAGTGCATTCCGATTCGCTAGCTGATGAGTTCGTCGTGACGCAATACAATGCGAAGTTATCGGTTACAGAGCTGTGGTCCAGAAACGATATTGGCCGCCGTCTAAGATTAGAACATCGTGACTCAATACTTTTACAGTGGCACACGCCTCCATGCGAGTTGTTAATATATCATGTCATTTCCCCAATAACGCCTCGAAGGAACTGGACAGTTGCGATAGAAATAGGTTAAATTTTATGTCCCACGCGCGAATACGTCATTCACGAGGAATCGCACGGATTATATATATATATATATATATGTATATTTGAAAGAGATTTACCAAAAAATGTGAAATGTTGAAAATTTATTTAATTAAAAAAATTTTAATGCTCATTGCACATGAATTATATCTAGAAATAATATCTGATTTCAAAGTTAAAGTTGTAGGAGGTTCTGTAAGATGAAACCAATCGATATTGCATGATCAGACTATAGTTCGTTGGTATCGATTGTGAATCATTAGCATTGTCGAGGTGTTGGGTATTCCCCAGGATCTATTGTCACGCCGATCAATAGTATTGTTACTCTCGTGATACATAAGTGCGACGATGGAAACTAAAGAATGTCAGACATGGTATAATTATTGGGGAAAAAGTAAATTATCATTCCAAGTATTAATCGTGGCGTTTAACTATGTACAAAAAAATAGTTAGATACGATCCAGATCCGCCATCGCGTTCCTAGAATGAAGGTCGTTATCGAGATATGAAAAACTTTTACTCTCCTTTAAAAGAAACGTGCTGTAAATCTGGCGCAACCTGAATAAGCCTATGCGTAAGACGGAAGAAACGTAAGGTCAGTATTCAAGTGGGCGATCGAGCAACAGTGGCTACCGACTGCGGTGTACAGTAACGCCTTTCACGACACCGGTCAAGCAACTCTAAGGCGCCGAGACGCGACCAGCCTGTGAATTAATTATTGATGTCATACCTTTCAGAAATAGTCGGACCGGTAGTATTTTTAGAAACAGCATTTGATGGTCGGGGTTATCCCGTTCCGTGAAAGTTAGACCTTGCCGGGTGACACGTTGTCATGCAGGAAAACGAAAATCTTGGAGCTATTGGGATATTGGGAGGAAAAGATCGCCTCGGGAGTCTCACGTTTTTGGGACGCTATAGGAGGAATGAGTACTACGTTTCTGGATGAAAATAACATCATCTACTTGGGACTGTATAGTAATATAGCTATAGGCAAAATGTCTTACGTGGTGATCTCTTTGATCTACGTGGATCGTTAACAAGAGAATATTATATATTTGGGTATTCCTTATGATATTGATTTTTACAAAAATTTGTCTATATAATAAAGCCTGTATTCTATCTTTTTATATATATCAGGAAAATCCAAAAACACTATATTACCTTCTTGATGATCTATCTCGATCTATTGTGGGTAATATTGTTTGCGTCCAAGATAAAGATTTTAGATAGGGGTCGGATCACTGGTTGATCATTTTGCATGGTCTATATAAGATCCCTTACGGGTATGTTTAATGAGACGGTAACGTACTTCAAATTATTTATATGATTCATGGTAGATCAGACTTAGATCTTAGAAGGATAAGGGGATGGATCTAAATCTAAATGATCTGAAATGCTCTATTTTCTTAGTGTACAGAGAATATCATAACCGGGTCAATTTTAAATTTATCTCGTAGACTGAAATTATTCTTCGTAATTAAAGTGAAGTACGGCAAATAGTCTCAATAGTGTGAGTCTCAACCTGTGAGTCTGAAACGTTGATTGACAATGTATATTTATGTGATTTAAAAAATGTTTTCTTCAAGAATGTATCAAGTTACTACAGTGTACCTATAGTTCGAATTCGATCTCCTCGAAATACACGACTTAAAAATATTTTTTTTCCCGAAATGTAAACCAGGAGTATCAAAAGTCGGGGTGGGGGGGGGGGGGGTGGAAACGTTATGTGATATTTTCGATATAGTGCTATTGGACTGGCTGGAAGGAAGTCTTTGCATTTGATAACACAGAAATACGAATCCATTCGATTGTAAAAGATACTTTGAAAATTTCAGTGAATGGTATTTTTCAAAGGCTACAATTTCCTGTGTCTCTTTGAAATTCATTGCAACACTCTAAAATATCTCCGATGTCTCACACTCTTGGAATTAATACCGATTTTCGTAAAACTTTCAATGAGTATCAGCATCGAATTGTGTTGACCGAACCGAACCGGAACTGCGTAAGAGAAATTTAGAACGGTAGTTTAATTTTTAAAGTGATATCGAAATTCGTACTAGTCACAAATGTCAATATTGGCCACGGATTGCTAAATAGCTTGCGAATTTCAAAGTCGATTGTAAAGGACGTAAAAATTACATAAAGTAAGTGTTCGAATGATGCCTGGTAATACGTAATTTTAAAATGATGATTTCATTACATTACTCTTTAATATTTCAAGAATGTCCTCAAGAAAATTCAGAGGAAAAAAAAATACAAAATATTCCGTTCTAAGGTAAATTAAAAAAAAATACATCTTATCAGCAAATATATATTTGCCAATTCATATATACGTAACTTACGTAAAAAGTTCATGAATGAAATACCTCATACGTAATAGTACCGGACGACTGCGATAATTCCATATGTAAATTGAGTACACCGAACGAAGCAGTCTATAGAAATATTGATTCGCCCGTGACAATGTCTCACCGTTGATTAACATCACGTACTGTATTACGTGTCGACAGATGTTATTTATAAATATCCGAACATCCGGTATCTTAAATTCATTCCAAAGAATCTTCAGTTATACACACGTCAGAGGAATCAAATGAAGTACAACCGCATCGATCGGTAATAACGAGACCTGATATATCATTCATATTAACTTACAAGATTCGGACAGTTTTATGACTGCAGCTTTAAAGCATGTGAGAATCCATAGTGCTTATCGTTATAGCCAGAGATATAACTCCCGCAGCAATCTGCAGTAATGTTTGCCAAGCCTATCTGTCTAGGATTAAATGCGTGGCTCAAAGCTAGCCCCGGCTCTCTCTCTCTCTCTCTCTCTCTCTCTCTCTCTCTCTCTCTCTCTCTCTCTCTCTCTCTCTATCTCTCTCTCTCTC
>JASANN010000262.1:1534544-1568873 GCA_031762395.1 Calameuta pygmaea | reverse complement strand
TCTCTCTCTCTCTCTCTCTCTCTCTCTCTCTCTCTCTCTCTCTCTCTCTCTCTCTCTCTTTCTCTCTCTCTCTCTCTACCTATATCTATCAATGGTAGCTAAAGCTGGTTCTAACCGGGTGATAAGAGACATGAAGGTTTTGAATTAATATATTAAAGACCAATAAAGTATACATGTATAACTGTATCGTTTGGCTATTAAAATATATTAAGGTAAGATATATATGAACCACAATACCACAAGAATATTTAACAGTCTTAACAATGGCATAAACTTTTATTTTTAAGCTGCACAATTCTCCGCGGTCGATTAGATGCCTTGCTTTTTTTTCTCTTCGACACTGTATAACTTGAACAAACTAAATATATCGGGGATAGATTGTAAAAATGTCGAAGCACCTTGCCACGAAGACTTAGAACGACTGATCAAGTTGTGACGATCGCTTGTTACAAATATCACGTCGAGTCATCGGGCGGTAAAAGTACTTTTTGAGATAAAACTGATATTTTCAGGGAAGTCTCGTTCTCTTAGTTGGAGCTTCTTTATTTCGTGCACTTAAGGATCGTTCAGGTTTTTATGTGTTTATTTGTGACTATTTTGGCTATTTCGTCGATACTCATTCGGTCAAATAATAGAAATGTGATACATATATAAAAAAGATGATGACAATCTGAAGATTAATATGTATCAACTGAAAGATTATTTTGATTGTTTTGAGCAATAATAAAAGTTAAGATCCTCTTATATTAATTGATGTCGTGCCTAGAAAATAGTGAAGAACGTCACTTACATTAGTAACGTACCAAACGAGCAATATGTACAGTTAAACCGTGAGATCAGTGTGTATTTGAGGGGCCATTATGTTCCTAGTTACAACGTAAAAGAGTCCCCTGATTGTGAAACTGATCCTACAACCTGACTATACAATACCTGAAACATGTTTGAGACATTAAAATGTTTTCTTTTGTTTTTCAAAAATGAATATACTATGGTTTCCAAAAAAAAAAAATTCCATATTTGTAACAAACGCTTCAATTTATATTATCACACAAATCTGTTATCGTACAGTAACAATATTATTAAATGCGTTGCCCGGGAATCAGTTGAAGTATGTGCACATTAGGTGATTAAAAAAAAATTAATCTTTTCCAAAATCACTGTGTATAAATTTCTTCAGAACGTTTAGTCCTTATCATATTTAAACACTAGTATGTTAATCCTTCCATTTAAAGTAACAAGTAATTTCGATTAGGGTTAGTTGAAATATGGATTTTCTATTCTAACGTCCCATTAATTCATTCCAAAGTAACATACCATCTAGAATTAAAATTTCATGCGCAATATTCCACGGTCTAATTTTTAAGCTAACATAAAATTTAGCTTATCATTAATTTTAGTAATTAAATAAATATCATCGAATAAAATACCTTCATCGAAATAAGTCCCTCGGGCAAAACTTATTATCTACAAAAAATGCTTCTATTCTTATGCTAATAAACAACACAAGGTACTAATTACATCTCCCACCTACTGCAATAGTAAATAAGCCTTAAGACTTGACGCGAGAAGCATCTTAATAAAGCAAGATTAAGTCGCGCTTCGATGCTTCATAGCAGCGAAGTTTGATGTCTATGAATTACAATGTTTAATAAGTTTATGCAAAATTCGTTCTCACTATCCTTTGTAACTGTCGATAAGTAAAATTACAAAGATAAACTTCGTATAAGATTTTCAACAAAGTGCACTGTACAGACATATAATATTCCCATTGACTTTATTATTCAAATAATAACACAATGGTGTATCAGGAGAATACTGATTAAATATATAAAACCCATTGATAAGGATATCATGTCACACATAAATGAAATGAAAAATAATCGCCATATGCTCTGTATCTTTCGATTGTTTATGATATTTTCCACACCTACTCAGAACACATAATGTTTTACATTGGAATTGCATTAGAGTTGCAATAGTTGCTATCACAGTACAATGTCATTTTTTGATTTACAGCAGTACATAGATATCTATATTTATCAAATATATAGTGTTATACATTCATAGCTAACTCCACCACCTGAAGTTAACCCATTCATTTTACTCCTATACCTTCACCCTAGTTGACCCTGGTCTAAACTATGTGGACTAACCTTTTAGATTTACGTTTGTCAAATAGAGGTTCATGACCGGTCGTCAATTATCTCTCAATGAAAAAAAAATCCACAGTGCTTCGCATGCTAGCAAAATTGATCTGTCACCATCTCATCAAATTTGCCACTTATGTCAGTCATGGAATTCTCCGATGATTCAGAACATTACACTGTTATATATAGTGATACAATTCACGTTACTCCGTTACGTTCATTCAGCACGGCTGAAACGATCTAGATGATCCGAAGATGAATATAGATATAATATATAGAAGATGGCTCGTGACTAACCTAGAAGCTGGCACGTATGTGTAATTCATATATGACAATAAAATCTTTAATACTGATTAAGACTATATACGAGAGATAAGATGATTTTGGAATTAATTTCATTTGATGCAGATAAATATCTTAACTAGATAATTTTATCTCAAGTCTAATACCTAATTCACAGAATCTTTTGGACGATCTGAGGACTGTGCAACACACAACGTAGAGTCATGTTAGCACTGAGATGTGGTCGATGATTAACTTAGGGACAAATAGGTCACTTTTTATGGATACTCGTGTCTCGTGGGTTGATATTTTCCTCGTGGAATATCCCACAGCGTTATTTTAAACAGGATTTAGCATACCGTGCGTTTTGTCACGCGTACAAATCCTACCTATGTGAGAAACGATACAAGTCTCTCTCCAGCTTGAGATTTCCTTTCCTTCCAAGAACTCGTTTTATGGACCACTCATTCATATGTAAACTACATGCTTTGGGAAATTTTGCGCAATTAGGACTCCAGGAAAAAACTGAGCTTTAGACTCTTATTTATTTTAATGGACTGGTTATGACGTCACGACCATGACAGGATGCAAGTGCCTGATAAATATTTAATCTGCATCTCGCAATTTTTTCTTTGGACTTAGAAAGTGCCAGACCAAATGTCAATTAAATTTCAGGAATTGTTCAATTCTTGTAACATTATACAACAATTTTCCATAGGGACAAGTCTTATTGTGATTTTATTGATAATTCGAGGCTTTGAGTGATATTGTCGTTTGAATTTGGCGGTTTTACCAATTCTTTCGAATTTTATACGTATAACGATCAAGGGCGCGGCTGCAAGTGGTCGTAAATATTTTAGATTTACTGAACGTAATATTTTCGCTGGTGATGTAAGCATTTTGAGGCGCCATGGGTTATAAAATGAGTGACGTACGTTAGTTACACATACATTAAACAAATGCTGATTTCCCAAAAATTGACGTAGACGCTTTGCTAACATTATTTTATATAGTTTCAAATTAGATTCACCGTAATCCTTTCCTTATCTCATTCATATCGGATAGCTCAGGATTGAAATTAGGTTATGTATTTGATATCCGTACAAGAATCAACTTCAGTTGGTACAATAGTCTCAACTAACTTTGTACGAAAAAAATGGTATTACTTAAAAATTTTTCTGTAATCTATCGCTCTGAAAAAAAAAAAACAAAAAAACTGCCTAACAATGTCTATTTTGAAAATAGGAAAATTATACATATAATTTACAAACAACAAAAATAATACAAAATCAATTCATTGAAAGTCCGACTGTATCGAATGGGTTGTTACTTAATCGAATTCATTACACCTGAGTAGAGCTACGGCAAAACGTACTAAATGAAACGTGAGGAACAAATTTGATTAAGCTCTTCGCCTGGAGATACATATACCGTCTATATATTCATGTCAGTCGGGATGCCATTACATAAGGCGCCTCGCGGCGATAGAAAGTTATTTCTTACAATCAGTTCAGTCATATATCTATACTTGGTCCACCGAACTAAATCATCTTCATCGCGCAATGGTAAACGAGATACCTTTATTACATCAGTCTATACGAAGACCACTGCTCCCTCTTCTGGGTTTCGACAACAGTATTTATCTACAAGAGGTACAAACAAAATTTAATGAGTGATTGTTAAATGTGTACCGGCAAACTGTTCGAAGAATTGCGCATAAAATTCAACGCACCGTTTAATAATTTACCATGATTTATTAAATGTGCACGGCCGATTTAATAGTTCATTATATAAAAACTGTAAATGAAAAATTGTGCACATCATTCAAGAAATTGTATACATGCCATTCTACTTATCTTTTAGCGTTCGCTCCTAGAGCTCCGTGTTTCTGCTTATAAAGCATGTGGTGTACAATTTTACAGTGCACAATTCGCGACACTCAACAGTCTATGCAAAATATTCGAGTCGTAAAAATAAATTGTGCAAAATTCTTAGCATAGAATCTCATGCGTACCGTTATTAGAATATTACATTTATTGGTGAAAAATTATATTACACCCGAATATGATTTTTCAAGTACTACGACAATGCAAAAAAAAAATAAAAAGAAAAAAGTTAACATTTATAGACCTATCAACAATTCAAATCATAATGTAGTCATTTTCAATCTTAGACCTAAGTACTGGGGTTATTTTCGTCACTGTACAGGAAATATCAAAGGCATTCGTTCGATGGTTTGCATATAATAGGAAATTTACAATCGTTACTATCAGAATTGATCCCATTGTTAGACTTGAGCCTCGCAAAATATAATGTTCATCTCTAGGGTTTAATCCCCTTTACCGTACTGTTTAACTCAACGAAATCTGGGCTCAACTCGGTAGGAGTCGACGCGCGTTAAACAGGACAGAGCGATGCGCGAGAACAGTTGAAATACGAACCAAAATGCGAATACCTGTCACGTAGTTATACGCTTATTTACTTCACGCGATATAGTAAAAGAGCTGTCCAAAAGAGGAAGTCAATACTATTAAAATTTTTTTTCTTTTATATGCATATACATTTTTATACAATACATATTTATGCAAACGACATATAAACAATCAATACTTTGATACAAGTGTGATTTCATCAGAGGAAATGTAATACAACGCCTAACAGTAAATAACAAGAAATTTAACTATAAAAGAAATTGCTCGCCTTGAATTAACATCTACTAGGAAAATACCTACAACTCTAAGAGTTGCTAGTCCCACATGGTATGGTACTTTCGAAAACATTGCGGTAGATGCAAAGATACTTTATACTCCGTGCATTCCTGCGTCGTTTCGCTTCGTACGTTACGTTTATGGGAAACTTTTCACATTCTTGACGGTTTTTCTTTTTAGGCGTCGGATTGTAATGCTTTGGGAAATGGAGCCCAATATTGCGCTCGGAGTCGAAGACGTGTTTCACTTATTGAAGGTTTCCATGTTTTTCTTCATAGTCCGTTAATTGGACTTTTTGTAAAATTATCTCTGCTATATTTAATACACGAGTGTGACTCGTGATGTTCATCTTTGGTTCAAAATTGTTGTCACAAGTCAGACTCGCCAAAGTGCGCCAACGGAGTTAACATTCATACGTGACGTCACCACATATGGTAAGAGTATCTTACCAATACATGAATAATACCTTGAGACGGCATAAAAAAAAATCAGTTCTATTGTCTCTCTGGAGCAGATCGTAATTGACAGAAATGGGAATATGGACCACTTGTCGCGGTATAAAAGAAAACAAATTGCATTTACGTCTCGGCACATTTTCTCCTTTTGTATTCTTACAGATAAATTAAGTTTTTTGGCTTTTATCGTCTTTTTATTGCATCGCTCTTTCACTCGTTTTTGCACTTTATTTTTATCGATCTTTCTCATTCTAAGGAACATTTACGAAAGATAAGTATTAATATATAGAAGTGTCCAATGAGTGACTTCAGAAGCGCTACTAGATTATTCAATTTTACCTTTCAATGCTACACCGACACGTCTCAACGCTGTGCCGTTTTCAAGCTTCGATTACGAAACTCGACATCTCTGATGAATAAGCTTTTTGACAGTGAGAGGCTGGACAATATGATTTGTCTGCCATATTTTTTTCTCTTCAATTAAAGTACTCTAATTCAAGAGCCTTATTGACTAGGACCTACTCAATTTACTTATTACCGGGATGCCATATTCTCAAGGTGTTTTTGCAAATGTCGCAGTTAACTCTGAGATTAATGACGCAGATGGCTTTACATAACACTCAGACGTAATCTTTAAATATTTCAATATATCATGTTGAAAAATGTTTGATGTTTTCAATTCACAAAAATTAACTTTTCATAAAACTCAATGCAAGAACGTGCAAATTATAAATACATATAACTTCGGGTAATGAATATGCTCCGAATTTTTTATTTACCCTGTATAACCTGGTAGCCAAAAACGCTGTGTTCCAACGCAGTGTCAGCATAACAACAGCACGCTTTTCACGAAGCTATTATTTTGACTGCCTGGGTAATAATTATCATTTTAGACATCCAACGTAACTCCATTCTGTATACAGTTCGAAATACGTTTAATCCTTGAAATACTAATCCGTATATTATATACATTTAATTACTAAACAAAATGTTAGAAACGATAGCACGTTATTTATTATTACCTTATGCCATCCCGATGAAGTAAACGTTGGCATTTTTGGCTGTTTGGGTGGCTGCAGTGCTGTTTTTGGGAGATGGAAATCACATTCATCTCTGCTCGCCGAATGTATGGAGTAACTGGCTTTTTTTGGAATATATGCCCCTGGTTCTGTTTTCTGCTCACTTCTCCAGAGCCGTACCTGGCTCACACGGATCCTGTCGATATAGAAATTTTTGTCTAATCATCTCGGTTTCGTTTAATGAACAAAAAACAAAAAGAGCCGCTCTCCACAAAGAAATGAATATAAATTCTTGAAATAAATGTAGTCCAATTAGACGCGAAATGCTCTTTAACCTCTTGGCTCTGATACCATAGCCGAATTCATCTGACATTACGATGTAGCAAATCACAGAATACATGTCTAATCATTCTGTGTCACGCAAAACATAATATAACTACTGTGGAAAATATTATCATCATTATTGTCTATTGACATTCACTCTGTTTAGACTAAAGCGGAAATTATAATTATATAATTGAAACACTCTTTAAGGTGCTTGACGGTTAAGATAATACGTCAATCATTTCAATGTAACGAAATCTCTGGCATTTACATTCTAAAAAAACATATATTTCGTATAGCAAAAATCAATGGCGTCATGTATCCGTAGACCGTAAGTGAAAGAGAGATGTAATCCTCATATTATTTCGTGCAAAAAATATTCGGCTAAATTATCATTGAGGTTTCCTGCAAAGTACATTCGCATTAATGAACACAATTATTTCGTATAAGATCCTTGAACCACCGTAATCCTTCAATTTTTGTTACTGTAGTGTAGTATACTTAAAAAAAAAGCAGTTAAGCGTTTCTTTCGCATTCGTCAGTATGATTTAGCCTACAAGGTTGTATTCGTTAAGACTTTATATTTAACCTTGACTGCAATACTAAATAAGTAAAATCGAACCATAATGCAGGTAACAATAGTCAACCTAATAACCGTAAGATTAACTTAAAAATGTACACCCCTTCTAGTTTCGACTTGGCGATCTAACACTGCGATGAAAAATTTTTAGACGACACAAGTATTTTTGTTCAATACCAAAAAGTATAAGTATTTTACTATCATATCGTTTAGAATAAAATGTATCGTCTTTATTAATTACCAATTCTTTAATGAGGTCTAATCTTCTCCCTATAATGGGATAGCAGATTACAAGCCGTATATTTTATGAAATTTCGTACGGTAACCCATCGTAAAATATAAGCTATCGTGAATACCATTAGAAATTTATACACCGGAAATATTGTTTATAACAGTAACAAATTCGAAGTATATGATTATTACTGTGTACGAAAATAAAAAAATATACTCCAATGAAAAAAATATGAATAAAATAAAAACGTATGTATGTCTTTAAATAAAACCTATTGGAAACGTCTAATTAAAAACACAATCCTTATTAATAATCATCGAAACCCACCGTTGAATTTAAGTGCAGCATTGAATTGAGTGGAAAGGGCAATTAGAGTAAGCAGTAAAGATATTTAGGTGGGCAGAAACGCATGGTTCATTTCAGTTGTAGAAGAACTGTGGTACGGCTGAGTACACATCTCGCTCTCACTTTTGAGACCCAGTGCCGTTGTACAAGACAGAACGGGTAAGTAAAGTGGTTAATGGGAGTAAATGCATTGCGTGAATGCAACTGAAGAAAGTGTTTCCTGATATGGTTGCGCAATAGTTTGGATACCTTGCTGAAACTCTCTCTTATTTACATCGATGCACATACATATATATAGTGGGTTTATACCTCATACTTAACCTCTAGTACTCATGCCTCACATTACTATAGCGTTACAGTATAAAATATATGTATAAAATTAAATACACATAATAAAAAGCAGTGGAGCCAGTTACGACGAACTAAGCATACATACGTGCGAGATATAAAAACTTAAAAATTGTATACAAAGTTTGATAGTTACGCACGAAAATCTTAGCTGATTGTACAGATCGATGTACTAATAAATACTATGATTTGATATTATTTAATTGGTTGTTTTCAATGAACTAAAAAAATTTAATGATTTTTATAAGATCGAGGATCGTGATGTAAGAATCATTGCGTAATACAGTTTATATTATTTTATGGAAAATATTGTAACAAAATTTTTTTTATGTATCGATGGAAATACGATTGGATCAAAAATACTGTTTAAATTGCCTGATATCGCAAATTTTAATGTTATATATTTTAACACGGGCATTGAAAGAAATACAAGGTCGAAGGTTTTACGTAAAATCGTTTTATGAGTTTCCCTAATTCGTAACATGAAGACAGTTTGCTGGGACACGCTGAGTGGTTTTAAATAACAAGTTTTGATATCGTTTAACCTCATGTCCTTATTGACATTGGTCAGCTATGTCCTGCCATGGCGCTGGGATGTGGTTTCAACAAGTTATAACAGTGTGACATACATATAATAAATCGACTGTATAGAAGAATATTAATTAGAAATGTTTCGTCTTGAAGAAATTTGTATTTAGTTAGAGGAAATCACTTAGTGTTAATAGTAAATATTACTAGAATGGTAGACTCAGTATTGGCAGAATGAGTGACGAAAAACAAGATATATCTCACTGGGATAAATTATTACATTGATTCAAGTCCGAGTTACTGACTATTAAAAAGTAAAAGTGAATTTAGTATATTATATTTCCTGGTCGCTGCACTCGCACAGCGTAAACTCTCACGACTTATACATTTTAACTACCATTAATTTTGTTGAATCACCGCTGTGAAAAAAGTAACTATTTCGGAACCTGCAATAATTCACAATAATACATAAAAATCGGGTACAAGAAATACAGACTGTCTGGCTGTATAAAACTTAACAATCATATGAAACAGTTTTAAATCACGACTTATTAATCGTCAAGCCTTACATACCGTGTGTCCATAATGAATTCAATGGATCATCCGTAATAATCGTATGAAAAAATAGTTTTTCTTTGAAAGTTTCTGACATTTATACCAGAATTAGTTTTGTTTTGTTGTAATACATAATATTTTGAGAAACTTCCTGTAAGGAATTTCCTTGAAAATGCGTAAGCGATATTCGATCCGTAAGCAACCCCTGTGGGTGCTGCCATCTCTCGTCGTGAAACAAGCGGCAAGCGCGCGGACCACCTGCCAATGTCGACAAAAGCAGTGTCACCCCTTACATATCCGAAACGGTAACCAGTAACCCTCGAGGTACGAGCATCCTTGGCCGCGAATTTACTCCGTAAAATGGGTACGTGCCAGTGAAACGACAAACCGATCGGCTGCTCCTGTGACAGCTGGGTAGGGCGATGTGTCAGAACGAGATTCTTAAGAGCAGTTACGGTCGACGCACTGGGACACTGTGTGGGGATCCCAAAGGATAATTCTGGAAGAGAAAATTTTGTGAGTACAGTGGCTAAAAAGAATAGCAATATATTCTTCTCTGGGTATGTAAATTAATTGAAACAATGTCAAGTTAGTTATTTTATTATTCCTCTTATTAACACTTGACATGCTCATTGAGATATTTGACTGAACATTTAGTCGGCTGGCAACAGATGCTCAGTTCTCAAGAGAAGATGTCATGGAGAGTGCTGCATCGAAAGTGAAAAAATAAGAGGATTGACTCTTACGAGAGAGTGAATCCAGTGCCAATCCTTTTACAAAGCAAAGGAGAGTGACTCGTACCCATTGAAACCTTCGTGATGGTCCTTCGTTCTTGTGCCGAGTGTACGTCATGACGAATCTTATTACGTTTTCATTCTCTTTTGTTAAGTGAACGTATGTACTCTGTACATACTTCGAGTGGCTTTGTTCTCTGTTGCTTTTCGTGATAATTCTTGCATCGTAACAGCCTGAAGAAATCTCTAAAAAGTTTCTTTGGTTTGTAAAAGAACTATTCTTTCCCTGAAATAAAAAGGAGATGTAGGAAATTTTCGTAACATTGATTTAACGTGCTGTTGATTAGATTAGCTACTTATCGGCCTTAGGTAGTTATTAATGAATTATCAAATTCGTGTGATTCACTCGGCAGAACTGTCTTGTGATTACTTCGGAACTTTTTTTTCAGTTTTCTATTATAATTCTATCACGAACGATGTGGAGTGCCGTTGATATGCTGCTTATTATTTCCGCTTGAATATATCATATGAAAGTATTTCTTTGTATGAGTAAAGTAAATAGCGCGTGGGTGTGTGAATTAAGATAAGCAGTCTGTGGTTAATAAGTGAATAAGTGTTCTACGAATGTTAGAAGCCTACCAACAGCTGAACTTCAGGTACTCTGCCATTTTGAAAAGCGTTTTTGAAGGTTGTCGCGTATAGTAACAATGTTAAACGAAGGCTCTCATATCAGATTGCTGGTGATAAATGAATGTTAATATTTCGAGAGAAAATAATTTTACGAAACAAAGACATAAATCGTATTCTAATACATTTCCACATTATCTCAAGTGTAATATCATTTGTTATCGACAACAATTAAGATATTTACTGTTCCTAAAATTTATAACTTAAACTTTAATTTATCAAATATTTAATGCTTATGATTCCCGATCATATTTGTCAGTTGACCACTTACTATAATAATTATCACTGTTACAATCTGTCTAGAAATTACACAAAAAAGCCAATAGCAACACAGAATTCCAATTGAACTCTACTTATAAAATATTAAATCTATCCGTATATCACGAAAAGATCCATATTTTCATCCTGAAAAAAATACTACTGCACAGACACTTAAAAATGTGAATAAATTGTCAAAATGTATGTCTTTCAAGAGATCTTGATATATACACGTCTTACATAAGTTTTTATTTCGTTATTGAATCAAAATTATATAATATTGGTAAAAAGCACAGTCAGACGTGCAAATAGATATTGTATTACACAACCTGCGATTCCCCCTTATCGTTCAAACATATTATCTTTCGGCATATGCACGTTAAACAGATAGCATGGGTCGATACATCCAGGATGATAACGTATAGCCGGTATTTCTTATGACAAGTTTAAAACATCAAAAAAATTTTTTCCACTGCGTAAGCTATCCAGTATACGATTATCGAACAGCTGTGCGCAATGAAGCAAGTGGGCTAACTTGGTTGTAGGGTAGAAACAATCGATAACTAAGTGAAGCGTATTCGATTAAATTACATTAGTAAACAGTTTTATCAACAATGTCCAAACCGTGGAATACATTGGACTTGTACTTTCGGGTTTGGCATTTCTAATTCATGATTAATAGTTAGGTCGGCACTTGCCGAAAAGAGGAAGTGAACCATCGGATGTTCACTTATTAAGAGCTTTCTGATATCTGCCAACATGGGAATATCGATCGAGTCTAACTTTACTTGTCCGCGCATATGCCTTCAGTAGGGCACACGTGGAAAAAAGGAGTCACATATTTCTATATATATGTGTGTTCAATTATTCTTTTCTCACTCTTTTATTTATCCGTGGAAACTTGTATAAATCTTGTGCACGTATATACGTGTGGATTTGCATACGTGTCTACTACTATTTTGTACTATTACTAATTAAAATTCGAGATACGCTGTATACTCTGAAATATTAACAATAACATTTAGTTATTGAAAATATGATTTATTTAGATCAATTTGCAAAAACAAGATAGTTATTCGGATATATAGACACTTAATACCATTGGCTGTTGATATTAAATGTTTATGCTTGATTAATCATGCAGAAAATTATATATCAGTTAATTAATAACCATACTCAATTATTGATAAGCGAATCACAATCTAAATGAAAAAAAAAAGTAATGTTAATAACATTATCTTGTCTTTGAAATGAGAAAGATGTCGAAATTTTTAGTATTTCTAGTATTTTTAGAATTTAAAAATTATCTGCAAAAGCATTATAGTTATAATAAAACCAAAATGTCTCGCCAATACTGTATTATCTGTCCGTTCGAGTTATCAGTAAGTACTCGTTTTTATACTGAGCAGTCGGGAGTTGAACAAAGTGGCTTTTATTAGCGATCGATATCTGGGAATCGTTAAACTTCGCTCTTCGCATTCTATATACAATACAGTGTACAATATGCGTGTGTGGCAAAAGGAAGTCGATACCTACCTGTGCAGTATATTCCTTGACACCAAAGATCGTATATTCTACTTTCACACCCGGTTGTGAAAGTATGTATCGAGGTAAAAGAGATATATTTTTAAAAAATATTAAAGATTTAATTTTATCCGACAATTATTTAAATTTGATCAAGCAGCGGGAACGTCGGTTGACAAAGAATTCATAATTATTACGGTTTAAGTATTTAACGGGTATGTAAGAAAGTCCACGACTTGAGATGACGGTAATTTTATCGCTCAAGGTAACGTACAACGGTAAATATGTCATGTAAATAAAACGTCAGATAGGACTAATACCAGGGATGATAGCAAAAGTAAGAATGATGATCACGGCAGTGGTCTAAATAGTAATGATGTAGCTGTGATTAATGAAACTTTGAAATTCAATCGGGCATATCGTAATTTCTTATTAATTTTTATTCTGTTTGTATGAAATGGTGATTGTTACAGTTCATGAATAATTTTTATTCCTGTGAATCGAACGGAGCAAGACTAGATTATGATAACGATGTATCATGAATATTTATGAAATGAAACTTGTCTGAGATATGATAAAAAAGAAGGATGAATTTAAAGAAAATAAATTTTTTCTTTCAGATTGTTAAATAGTTAGACGAATTCTTCTCATTATGGGCACGACAAACGCACAGACCGATCCGGAGCACGGTCCTGACGAAGCTAATCCTGGTGGGAGTTCGATAGAAGCTTTTTTCGCTGAATCGGTTATACTTATCACTGGGGCAACAGGATTTCTTGGAAAAGCACTCCTCGAGAAGCTTCTAAGATCGTGTCCCCGACTTGCCACCATTTTTGTACTTATCCGTCCCAAAAAGGGCCAGACAATCGAGCAAAGACACAAGGAATTAATTGACAATCCGGTTGGTATTTTCATTTATTATAAGCATCATTAAAAAAATCATCGACCATCTTCAATTTTGTGTATTATCATTACTCGAACTTTTTTTGAATTTAAGGTATTCGACAGAATCAGATGGGAATTCCCTGGTGCCCTGAACAAAGTACTTCCAGTCAAGGGTGACGTTAGTCAAGCCGAACTTGGCCTCAGCGCTGAAGACAGAATGATGTTATGTCAACGAGTGAATATAGTTTTTCATAGTGCAGCTACCGTCAGATTTGACGAACCTTTAAAGGTCGCGGTGAATTTGAATACAAGGGGTACAGCATACATGGTGGAACTGTGCAAAAGTATGAGAAACCTAATTAGTTTTATTCACATTAGCACGGCCTATAGTAATGCAGATCAGAAAGAAATCAAAGAAAAGATCTATAAGTGAGTGAACATTTTTCAATTATACATAGCTCTGTAGTTTACTTATTGACATAATTAAATTTTAAAAAATTATTTAATCTCGATTTCATTTTTACAGTACAAAAACAAAACCTCAGACGATCATCGACATGTGCGATAATTTGGATGATGAAACTACGGCGATCCTCGAAAAGCGATTGATAGGAAAGCATCCGAATACTTATACGCTGACGAAAGGTCTAGCTGAGCAAATTATTTTCACTAGAGGTAGTGAGTTGCCTGTCGCTATTGTTAGACCAAGTATAGTGTGTGCTGCTTATCAAGAACCTTTTCCTGGCTGGGTCGATAACGTTTGTGGAATTACAGGTACCTAATGATATTCTTAACTGTTGTACAATCGATATATTATAAGTCAACTGTTCGGATATTAGCTATAACTTGTTTCTTTTTTATCGTTTAAAGTCTCATGAAATTTAATTTTATACTATTCATTATTTTCAGGTATTATGATGGAAATTGGTAGAGGTACTATCAGAAGTATCGTATGTAATAAAGATTTGGTAGTGGACGTAGTGCCTGTCGATTATGTTGTGGACACGTTAATATGTGCATCGTGGCACAATACAATGCGGAAAACAAATGTTCTTAAAGTATACAATTGTACAAGTGGACCGTTTAATCCTATTAAGTAAGTTTTTTATCATATAAATTAATACAGTAATGTGCAATATTCATAATTGAAATAATCACAAAACCTGTTTATTCTACAGATGGGAAGAATTTGGAAGTCTGACAAAAAAACATGCGATAGATTCACCCTCGAAATACGTTATGTGGTATCCAGGATTTACTTTTAGAAAAAATAAATTTATACACAAGCTCGCTGTAGCTGTGCTACATTTTCTACCAGCTTTCGTGGTAGATCTTGTTTTACGATTTCAAGGAGGAAAACCGATGTGAGTTGATAATTTCATTAGACCCTTCTTCTAAATTTCAATATAATATATGATTATAAATGAAAATTATTTATTCTACTAGCATGATGAAAATTACAAAGCGATTTGAACGTGCTGCAAAAACCGGCGAATTCTTTGCGGTAAATGAATGGCGATTTCATGGAGAAAACATGAAAGAGTTGGCAAAATACGTTAAAGCAGCTAACGACGCTAATAATTTTAATGTCAGTATTACCAGCTTGGATTGGGATTCTTATGTGCACCAGTATATGCTCGGAATTAGAAAATATATTCTAAAGGACAATCCTGATACATTGACCAACGCCAGAAATCGATTGTGCAAGTAAGTCTTGACGAGTGAGCAACTTTTCTTATATATAATTTTATTCATAATTCATACGTCATTAATGCAAAAATTGCTATCATTTCAGATTATATTGGGCAGATAAAATCACTCAGGTACTCAGCTTGTTCGTCCTAGTAAAAATGATTGGGCGCATTGGTCGGTGATGTTTAAAAATGGTTAAAAATAACTCGGCTAAATGTAAACGTATTCTTTATTAACACACGATTGTTGAAAAGCTCTCAAGAAATGAAGAAAGGTGTATTATGTACATTCACCATTTATTTTTCAATGCAAATGTCGACTAGTAAGCTGAACATATTATTAATACCATTTACATCGCCTGAAGCGATCTATGTGTACGAATTTGCATCGTGGGTATTATGAATTTTTTGACAAAGCCCATCAACAAATGCGACGTCAAAAATTCATGAAAAATCTTACATATATGACCTTTGCACGCGTGTACACATATCGTTTTAACATATTTACATACATGCGAGATGGTCGTTTGTCAAAAACTAATAAAATTTGTATTATTTTTTTCTGGGAAGCACGGGTGTGTAGATATTGATTAATTCAATCTAGAAATGTATATCATTATACTGCACGACGACGCAGTCGGTCGGTCGGTGAAATTGGGAAAAATATCTCTAAAAGGAAGAAGGAAGGGGCAAGTAGTAAATGGGTATATAATATATTTGAAGTCTTGCCATTAAGTCAGAATTTAATTGGTCGACGAATAGTGCCATGTGCATGACACATAATGTCTCGTTCGATTATTTCACGTTTATAAATGTTTAACGAATGGCTCTCGTTACTTTATTATACGCTTCTCCTAGACATTGTCAATGTAAGTGTAAGATCAACTTGAAATACCTCTTAAATGCTGCCCATCAGTTGTAATGAATTAGCTAGATAACGTAACGATTACGATACATAAGAAATCAAAAGTACTACGATAATGCGATCGATTAACTCGAAACCATGACACGATGGAATAATTATTACGAACATCGACTTCGTGTGTCTTATGAATAAGATACGGCAAGCGACTCGTGAAACTTTTTAATGAAAATTCTTTCATCAACTTTCATTTGCATTCTGTCAGTTTTAACACGTGTTATGCGTTACACTGTACATCGGGTACAGCGCAGCATATTGCTTATCAGTGCATTACGGGCAGCTAGTAATGATATGCCTATTTGCAAATCATACGATATATGTATATATATATCTGACTATAAGATGCTGCAGTTTCATTGTTAAATTTCTACATAGTTGATATGATCAAACATGTAATGTGCTATACTCTGACGTAATTAATTAGGGAGATTCTGTATAGCTAAAAGCATTTGCGTTACCTCTTATGATCGTAGGATAGGCCGACCAAAAAAACTTTGCAATTTACCTTACAGAAAAATTCAAGCAGTTCCTCTTTATTACTGATCTGAATGAAAACTGCCACTACTTGAAAAACACAATCCGTGTTAAGGGTCACCTGGTGCATTATGAACTTTTGTCATATCCTACCGATTCTAAAAACTCGCTCAATATACCGTACAATCAAAGACTAACCGAAAGGCTTTAACATAAACAAAGTTATACGTTTTTTTATGAGCACTATAAGTTATGCATATTATGTACTTTTGCGACGTAATAAAACGTGTATACTCAGATGTAATTATACAATAATAATAATGTTTTTAAATAACAAAAGCTCGACCTTTCTTACAATACACCATGATTATTTGCAAATATCATAAGTAATGAGAATCAAATTTAAGATATCAATCTGACTACTGTTCGCATGTACAATGCGACTACAGCACGGCCATCATGAGCAACATTCACCAAGTATGTATTATGTTTTCTCCTTAAATTTTTTTTATTGGATTTATGTCTGCTTATTCAAAACAATCGAACAAAAATATATTAGCAATGCATCTAATATACTTGTAATATTTTATTTTAAATATCTTACCATATACCATACATATATAAATCAACGAAGGAATTGGTTGCGGCGGTAATTTCTTATTGTGCTTTTCTATTTCTAATCGAAATTATCTGACGATCATATTTCGATGAAAAGATAATCTTTTGTACGAATGGTCTTAAAATAAATATACATGTGTTGTTTTTTTTAAACCGCCTAGCTATCCAGGGGTTGACGGACCGATTTAAGCTGGCTTGTAATTCCCTAAGTCTGTCCCCACCACCTTTACTTCAGTGGATGTAATGTGTTCTTTGATATCTTGCGATGATAATCGCATCACAAGTTTTCATTAATATAATGAGTACATGGAAGTTAATTCAGCGACGCTGTTACGATTTACTTTCGTACAGATATTCGCTACTTGTAATATTAATTGCGTTCACCTGTATATTCATCGGCATAATACACTTTGGAGAGGTTAGATATACACAGATTATATGTATGTAACAATAGACCGCATAGATTTTTATTGAATGGTTTATCAATGAGAATATTCCTTGTTTCTTTGGTTTTTATTAAATTTGAGTTCATTAATATTCCCATTTTCAAATTGTATATTACCAAATATATTATTTACTTATCAGTTAAGTAAAAGAAGTATTAATAAACTTGTATGGAAAGTAGAGATAGTTTGTATAATTACGATCTTAACGAAAGTTATTTTTAAGCTCTATCTTTTCCACGTATTGTTTTAGAAACTTTATATTAACAAGCAAAATAGATTTTTATTTTTTGTTTTTTGAAATATAAGATTCAACATTTTGTTATAAAATTATGCTGTAAACATTGATAGTAATTTAGCAGAACAAATAGTTACATACCCTGGATATAAAATTTTTTTTTAGGTGTGGATTGAATGGAGTAAAGAAAAATATGAAGCAGTCTTTCATTCTTTCAACGATAATATACTTGGCATATCTTTTCAAAAGAAATTGTGTCAGCATGTACCCATTGATGTAGTATATACTTGGGTTAACGGATCTGATCCAGTATTTCTTCAAAATATTGAAAAATATATTCCTGTAACAGATGTCAATGTGGCTGTATCAAGATTTAACGATAAAGATGAATTGCGCTATTCTCTTAGGTCTCTGGAAATGCATGCCCCATGGGTTAGACATGTTTATATAGTCACCAATGGTCAAATACCAAGTTGGCTAGACATGGATAATCCAAGGATGACACTCGTGACTCACGATGATATATTTCCTGAGAAAAGTGATTTACCAACATTTTCTAGTCCTGCAATTGAAAGTCATATACATAGGTAAAATGTATAAAAAATGGAACTCTTTTTTTGTAAACAGTTTTAATAATGAAAATGATATTCATTCAAAAATGCTTATACTATTATAGAATTCCTGGACTTTCTGATAAATTCATTTACTTCAACGATGATGTTATGTTGGGTGCTGAAGTTTGGCCAGAGGATTTTATAACTCAAGCAGGTGGTCAAAAAGTTTATCTAGCCTGGTGGGTTCCTGATTGTTCAGAAGTTTGTCCGTGGGCTTGGGTTGGTGATGGAGCATGTGATCCTGCTTGTAACACAACAATATGCGAATTTGATGGTCAGATTTTTCTACATTATTTTATATTAATCTATATCAAATATTTCATTATTCTTTATTCGACAGGTGGAGATTGTGATCCAACACCAATTTCTACTGAAAGTGAAGCTATGGAGGATGGAAACGATTATCCATATAAATATTTACAAGAAACACAAATTAGAAATCAAGATGCAGTGAGAATGTTAGATATTATAAAACGAAGAAGTAATGCTCCATTGGCTAATGCCACCACCAGTACATCATTATTTCGAACATTGAAGTCCTACGGTCAAGCAGCCTTAGAAGATAATAAAAAGAAAATGCACAGTATCAACACACGTAATAAATTTGAGGAGCATGATAATAAAAAAAATGAAAATACCAATAAACGATATAGCGTAGAACAAGCAAATACAATGAACGTGGAATATACAGTAAAATCGAATTTTTTGGATCTAAATCATTTCAATTATACTGAGAGACGCGCACAACTGAACCATTACCTTAATGATGATATTATTAATCTCGTGCATGTGAATCATTCTGAAAAATCAAATAAATTAAAGCATTCAAATAACTGGAAACACAGAAATAGACAATTGGATACATATGCCGAGTCTCTGTTACATGTTAACAAAATCTATAATACAGCTTATGGATTTGAAAGACGCAGAGTCCCTGCTCATATGCCTCACTTACTCGATAAATGGATTGTCATGGATATGCAAAAACGTTTCCAGTTAGTATTTAAAAAAACATCCAATCACAGAGTAAGAGATGCGGAGGATATGCAATTTGCATTTTCATATTTTTATTTTCTAATGAGTGAAAAGCGTGACGTATCGACTGCAGAAATTTTCGCTATGTTTGACACTGATAAATCAGGGTAAGTAATTTTAGTATTCACCATTGATTTTATAAGTTAATTTGTTATTATATCCCTTGTAGGACCTGGTCGGATAGAGAAATTAGAACACTTTTATCAAGGCTTTATCCATTGCCATTAGACTACAGTTTAGTTGTAGAATTTGAGAACATAATATCAAATTGTTCTCGCAACATAGAACTTGTAGAAACTGTAGAATCCCCATCTGGAGAAAGATATCTCGATTCAACTCTCGTAAGTATCCATATATGAATATGTAAAAATTTATTAATGAAAATGAACATAATAAAATACGTCAATATTCTTCAGCCAGTGGTCACGAAAGAGTTAATATTAAAATGCAATATAATCTCTAAAAGACTTACCGCCAAATTTGGTAAAACCAGGCGTTACAAATATGAGATAATTAAAGCTGGAAGGAATGAAATTTTCGAAATGCTGACCAGTAATGTGTCGCTGACTGTTCAACTTTTGGATGAGATAAGGCGTGATCCCAAGTAAGTAATGAGTCTAGAATATATCAGTATTTAAAAAATTTTTCTGAATATTCCACGAAATAATATGGACTTAAATTAATTTCAGGAAATTTATATGCTTGAATGATGACATGGATCCAACACGTCGTTCTGAAAATGATGTAGTTCGGGCACTTCTCAATGATTTTTATCGATCTCTGTATCCTTTAAGAAGTAGTTTCGAATTACCGTCTCAGTATCGAAATCGCTTCTCTCATCGTCATGAACTATTCGAATGGAGAGCGAGTCGTATGAAGGCTCGAAATTTGTTGCTAACTTTATTAGTCCTATTGCTAATTGCAACATTATATCATTTGTTTCATCATCAAGTGCGAAGACTATTCAGAATGCGAACACTGCCTACTCTTCTTGTTTAAAGTAAGGTATTTTACGTTAAACGTCATTGGGTCATGTTAACTCATAATGATCGTTGAGTCGATGTTCCAAGATTATCAGCTTGTGACACTATTCAATTTATTGCTATTCTTTAACTTTTTCTTTTTAAGTCAAGCGATGAACTAGAAAATTTGCGTATACCTTTGTGTATAAAAATTACGTAGGAGTTTCGTTCTATTGAGTTGCAACGGGTTTTGACATATTAGCAAAAGGAAAGCTAACATATAATTGAGATAATACAAATCACTCAATGATAAGGACCGAATTTATAATCTTTGTTTAAGGTACGTGTGATTAGATAATGAATAGTGTTAAAATGTCTTTTTTTGTTAACGTAACATTTATTACATTGTAAAAAAGTGGACTGAATTTCAACATTAACAGAAATACTATTACTGTGATACGTTATAGAAGGTATCCTATAAGATTAAATTAGGGATACTTGAAAGGTTCCAAAGATCTCGTTTTGTTTGTTAAAATAAAAATAAAAATTTTACTCATCCATTACAACTAAACTGAATTTTTATTAGTTTTCTTGTTGTCTGACAGGTAGTAGTATAGGATATCCAAAGTTGATTCACTTTTTTATCATATATATGTGAAACTTATAATCCAGCGTTTTTCCTAATCTTATTCACACGTTATTATAACGTTCAATTAAATATTTAAAAATTGACTCGAGTATATGAAATATATTTCAATCAAAATATCTCTCAATGAATCGTAGGGTTATGCATTACATAGAATAAAATAAGTGTCCTGTCATCGAAAAATCAACGAAACTCAAATATTTCAAATAATAATCGCCGTATTTTAGAATAATTTAATATGGTTGTATTTGTCTGATTAATTTGTATTATGTGGTATTTAATTTGTCTGATGTTTCAGAGTTGCTATTTTAATACCTCAAAATTTACAAATTAATGTATTCATGAATATTTATATATTCCTAACAGCAGGCTTGTTATCGTGGTTATTGGCGTACTTCTTATAGTTTGTTGAATCTCCTCCATTGACAATTATTTCTTAATAAGAGGAATATGAATATAAGCGATCAATAATATATTATATTTTCTAGTACAAGTCTTTTGAAATTTTGATAGAATTTAACTATAGAATAATCATATGCAATTTTCATTATCACCTAGTCACTTAATGGCAATTGTACTTATACGACCCAGTGTATACATTATGCAATTTCATAGAAACTTGTATGAAACTATAAAATAGATTTTAAATATATCATTGTTAAAAATATATGTATTAAGTGACGATTCTACAATAAAACGTATGAATAATATTTATACATAAAAATAAAAGTAGCATCCTCAAGTTTTTATCTGAACAATCTTGCGATTTGCTCGCAACGTTCAAAACGATTAACAAAGGTAATAGAAACTTCAATAAAATGAATTTTTTAAAATATTTAATCAAGTTACAGTATATAGGGGTACTTGGAAAATATCTCGATCAAAATTATTTGTCCTTCAAATATGACTGCACGTGTTATACGACTTGCTAATGAATGTATTGAAATAATATTTTGAGATTATGGTAACGAATTTTGTTTCTACATCTTCATTGAAGACATTTACAAAACAGACTATCTTAATAGCGTACTAAAAGTATTTACTGTGTAGATGATAAATCATCTTCGGAATCCTGAATTTGTTGTTTGTCTAAGGGAGGACAATGAAAATGGCGAATATTTCTTGGCCCAACCATTCCTTCCTGCCGCCTAGCACAATCACTCATCCATATTGCAACATTAGCTATTTGTTCTGCTGATAATCGAGGACCTATCCCTATTATTAACAATATAAAATAATTTGTAGAACTTATTTGAATTCTTAATCATTGATGATCAAATCCAATCAATGAAGTCGTACCTGGTATATTTGGGTAATATCTGAGCAACGTAGAATCATCGTCAGAATGTGCTCGCTTCCTCTCAATACTCAAATTTGATTTACTTGGAGTTTTACATTTTTTTAATATCCCATCTTTATCTAGACTTTTCACACTAAATTCATTCTCACTCGAATTTTCCTTTATGAATTCTGTAGATATTTGTGTTTTTTCTTGATGGTTTATAACCTTATCATCGGTTACCTTACTATCATTTACTAATGCTTTACCATTCTCTTTCTCCGTATCCACTAAGACCAGTTTCTCTTCCCCAGGAGATTCGACATTGCCAACATGAATTTTCGTCTTGTCAACTACTCCATTTTTCTCATTGACAGAACCTAAATGGGAATGGGAATTTCGTTGTACATTTTTATAATATTATACTTGTAATCTGTAAAAATTTACCATTATCCTCGTTCGTAGCTTTAGAGCTTATATTGATATCTGTATTCTGACTTGATGTTGAATTTCCACGCTCAGCAGCAATTTTGTCCGATTCACTAGATAATCTTATTACCCGCGCTGAAACATTTGATCTTTCTTGATCAGAGTCGTGCACGACAAAATCCGACAGATCCTCATCGAACGATTCTCTTTCAGAACCATCGCATCGTAAACCAGCTAAATAACTACCGTAAATAAAATTATAATCGATCTAGTTATTTATTTGCCAGTTATGTATACGAACCCATAAATTTCCATAAATAATGTAACAGGAATCATCGCAGAACCACCATCAGATTCGTGAGTGAATAATTCACAAATAACAATCATCGTCTCAAATAGACTAGAAGTAAGAAGACCAGCAGCAATTGCAAGAAACTTTTTCACTTGACATTCTTGACGAAATTTTCCAATCATCATTATTAAATTCAAATCTTTACGATCCAAGCAAAGACATTCCCAGCGACGTAAAATTGTCTTCACCGATAAAACCTTATTGTAATCTAAAAATCCAACATTAATTATTACACTGAATCCACACATTATATTCCTTCCCTCGTTCTTTAAAAATACTAGATAAATAACATTTGACATAAATACCTCCAAATTGCCTAAGAAGAACTTTTAGAAATCCCAAAGTCAATCCAGAAGGAGTACTCGGTGGAGGATACTCCAATCTTATCTTCGTAGGTGGATCCTCACCTTCGGCTAAAGCCCGAAAATAAGCACTGGACCATTTAAGAAGATCATAGGGCTGTGTCCTAATGGCTGCTTTACAAAATTGTTTCAAAATCATAGGTAATCGTGGTGGAACGTTAATTTGTTGAGTACAGTAAAGCTGCTCGGCCAGAGGCATTGTTACAAGAAAATGAAGTATAATTTAAAATAATTTTGTATAAACAAAAAAGTCACTGCGCAAGTTAGACTATCTTTTATACTTATTGAAAAAAATTGATTAATTAAGTTAACGACGAGAATTAATAATTTACTGTACGAGGTAACTGTGAACACTCTAGAATAAAATTGGACTTGTTGCCATTCGTGCTGGTACCGCGTTTCCTTGGAGACCATATTGACAGAGTCATAAGGCATAAAGTGGGAACGTTTACAGTGTACGTATATACCTAATATCCAATTCTAAATAGCGTATAGGTAATATAATATAGAATATGGCATCTTATTATTCCATTAGATAACAATACCTTAGAGAAGTCATTGTTCCCACCAGTGCCTGTACATCTCTTAGAAAGGCAGAAAAAGACATACTGATAGAATTATTTTATAATACTCACAAAAAAGTCTGATATATCATACTTCATCTAGTGATTACAATGCAATATAGTAATGATTTCTCGGTTAAAATACTTAATGGATTCTCATTATATGTGTATACGTGAAATTAAATTCATAAAAAAATTCATGATCGCTTGGATTTCACATATCATTATCTCGTTATGCGGTCGAAGATGGTCAGACAGGTCACGCTAGAGCTCCACTTATATAATGATTTTAAGAATAAAGACTCGATAGAGTTCTCGTGACGTTGGCGAGATGATGAATTTTTACAAAATGATTGCACGCGTAGAGTCGAATCCAAGGAAAATTATATATATATATAAAACTTATATATTCACGTATTCATATTCATATATTAACGTGTTTACTGCTACATGTACATAGCAGTGAATACGTTAATCACTTAAACAATTATAACACAGCTTATTAATGATGTATAACCATTTCTCTAAACTATATCGTGTACGAAAAATTACTCAGGCAGATTTAACAAAGAAAAGAATGGTGTTACGATTTTTCGTATATTATTGCCAAATGTCTAATATAATTAAGTAGTTAATTGACGAAGTCTTGGCTTATCGACTATCAAAGAAAAGAAATTCTGGGATGAATGGCGCTTCACTAGTAAAACCGGCTGCAGTTGTAACCCAGTGAGGAGACGTGTGGTATCGCGTGAGAAGTCATGTCACTTATTAACTTTTACATTTTTCTGGGACTAATTATTGCCTCAGGTAAAAAGAAATATATGGTCGTCAATGAGTAACTCTATGCAGTAAATATTTGAATTAGCACTGTACGTGGAATGACAGTAGAAAAGAAAATATTTAAATTTGCAAATTATTATATTAAGTAATTCACACATACTGCATGAGTGAATATTTTAAATTAATTAGAATACACGTACTCATTTAATGATGCAAGATTAATTTCGATGTTACAGGAAATTCGAATAAACAAAACAAGCTTTTCAATGATTTGGAAACTATGATAAAGACAGTCTTCAAGATCGTTCGCGAGCCAGCTATTTTTAATTTGTATACGAGGTACGTAAGGCTAGAAATTGGAATATTGATTTGTAATAATTTGCCAGGTATTTAACAATGACAATCAATTAACCATGTGTGACAAAATTATTGACACTGAAACATTGGCTTTCCTTCTCACGAATGATATGCTTGATTTTGAAAAAAGAATTCTTGCATTTTAAGACGCATTCATACAGATCACACGGAGACGTGCATAGATGTTTTTAAGGCATCGATGAAATCTTTACAGACGTCTGTGAGACATCAGAAAGACGAATAAGAGATTTCTTATGTCATCATTCAAGTCATTTCCTAATAATCTCTATAAGACGTCTAAAGGATTTTAAACTTGAAGTCTTGGAGAGCTTCGAAGACAGATGTCTGGCGGAAGTCTCTTAGACTTATATGTTATCCGGGCACCTACGATTTCATATTAATTTAATTAAAGCATGTGATATATGTAAGTTAAGGCTACAATATGTCCTGCAAAACCTGATGGTAAATTGAATCTTGGGGAAATGATGAAGCTCGCGATTTCACACAGTACAGCACGATCCAGTAAAATGTTTAGCTTGCTTTTAGATTCAAGATAATTGTAACCGTAAACGCATTAATTTTTCCAACGATACGTACAATCGGTAATCACCGCGTTCTATTCTCAGCGCTGACGCTTCAGTAAGTGTCATGGATGCGTGAATATCGCGGACGCGCCTTCTTCTCTCATTGACTGATAAAATAATGAGGGAAAAAATGAGAGAATTAATAGTCGAATAATATGTGGAATTCAATAATTAATCTGAATTCGTATAACTAAGTAGTTTTTAATTCACCTAAAATTCTTTCTCCTTATTAAACTGCACTTTACATGCGGGAGAATTAAAGATGGAAATTAAATTGAAGGTATTTTATCAGACTTAGAGAATTTATATTACATTTTTCGCAACGTAATTTATACGCAAGTATCTTATATGTATACAGAGAAAATCCATTTGGCGAGGAACAATTGTTTTTACACAATACGGAAGTTTTATACGCGTCGCACTTCAATGAAAGTCGACCGACGAAGTTTATCGTACATGGATTTAGCGATACAGGAAGCGAAGCGTGGGTGCGGAATTTGATTGATGGTAAGATTTTTATATAATTTTAATAATTATATGCACGTTACTCTGTATGAATTATTATGACTGTCCAAAAATTTGTATAGAAGCGTAATAGATAGTTGAGTATTTATTATTTGAAAAACAAAGACGTCGGAATTTTATGACAATAAGGGTCAAATGGATTTGCTAAATACGGAATCGTCTTTAATGAGTTCAACGGTCATTGATAACAACTCAATTGAAGATTTTATCACTTTTGCTGTAACACGCAGTCATGAAATAAATGATGTAGTGATACCGCAGGATCATTTTGATTGTCTACTATCCAGTATGAAATGTCTATCTGGATTTTCAACGTTGTTCTTCTTTTTTTTTTTTAAGCATATCTACTACATGAGGATGTGAACGTGATAGTGGTTGGATGGGGCCCATTGGCTGCAGAAATATATCCGGTAGCAGCAAACAATACGCAGCGTGTTGGTGAATTTTTAGGAAGTTTTCTTGAGTTCTTGAACAGGGAATTAAATTTGGAATATAAAGATGTGCATATTAGCGGTCATAGTTTAGGCTCTCATGTAGCAGGCTTCGCTGGAGCATATTTAGAAGGCCGTATAGGCCGGATAACAGGTACAAAATAATAATGAATTTTAGGAAACGTAACTACATAAATACAATTTCATTAGGCTTAGATCCAGCGAGTCCTCTTTTCGAAACAATATCCGGTATCGTCGACCCAGACTTTCGGTTGGATCCAACCGACGCTCAATTTGTAGATATTATCCATACAAGTGGACCCGCCTTTGGTTTTCTGGCGCCACTCGGCCATGCAGACTTTTACCCTAATAATGGAAAATTTCCACAACCAGGATGTTCCTTTTGGCCAACAACAAGTATGATATTTTTTTTGTATCAATAATAATAATGTATGGTACTGTTACAAGAGACGTATGGGTAAAACATTATTTAAAAAATGTTCTATCAATCTAGCATACTGTAGTCACTCTCGTGCGCATCAATTCATGACTGAAAGTATTGGGAGCACGTCCGGTTTCAAGGCAAGAGCTTGCGAAAATTGGAAGAAATACAAGGAGGGCCGCTGTGATTATAATCCCGTAGTTCTCATGGGAGAATATACATCTACTTCGTAATATAATTTTTTCATTATATATAATGGTACTGTATGTTTAATTATTGTACAAAAATATTATTTTGGTGTTTCAGTTTACGTGGTAAATTCTACTTGACAACCAACGATGCTCCGCCATTTGCAGTTTAGTCAAACTAGCCACATCGGATGAGTTTGAGTAACCCGACAAAAAGTGATCGTGTTTTGCGACGTAAATTTTCGTGCTAGTCATTTTCTGTAAACTTTATTTATGCGACGATATCCTCGTAATTGTATCTTTCATCTGATATTAAACGAATATACACACTCATTGGGAATCTTCCTGATTTATTAGATGAGATTACGTTTTCATTGCTCCTTCATCTTAATACTTGATTACAGAGTAAATGAACAAGTCAATGAAAGACAAGGAATGAAAAGTCACGGAAAAGCCAATGATACATGTCAAGTTGAAAGCGTAATAGATAATATCAAATATATAATTTACTTCTTCTTCTTGGACTTTTTGTTGCTAGATTCGGGAATTATTGCACCGGTTAAGTCAGCCAATTGTTTCTTCATTTTGAGCAAAATTTCAACTTGAGGTTGCCAAACGCTTTTGTCCGCTTTGGCCTTCAGCTCGCGAACAAGGACTCCCTGTTTTGGATAATTTTATATTACACTGATACGTTACATTAACGACAATAATTTATTTACCTGTTCTGCTATAGCTGCTTCCAAATCAGCAGCTCCTGTTTTTTCACCGCTATTTTGTTCAAGTACTACTGTTGGTGTACTTTTATTTTTTTCTGTTGCCTGGTCACTGGTTTTTCCTGTATTGCTAGTTAAATCAGCCAACTGTTTCTTCAATTGCAATAGAATTTGTACCTGTGGTTGCCACACGCTCTTATCTTGTTTAGCCTTTAACGCTCTGACAAGTAGACCCTAATTTACGTTATCGAAGAAGATAGTTTGAATTGTTTTTGAATGAATAAAAAAAAAAAAAGAAAATGATTACAAACCTGTTTAGCAATAGCTGTCTCTAAAGAAGCAACGTCGTTGCACTTTTCTATGGTCCCAGAGGAAACTTTTTGCACTGGAAATTCTTGTTTCCCAGCATACTTTTTCCTCAGCTCCTCAACTTTCTGATCATCTATCTTCGTGAATAATGGACTAGGTTTTCCGATCGTATGACCGGCTGGCAGTATTGTGGTAATAGTGTCAGGAATATATCCATAACTGGATTTATCTAATCCTAACTGGGATCGGATTTCTCTTGATGTATTGGGCATATATGGTGCAAGCAGTGCTGACAGCAATGCTACCAAGTTGCAGCAAATGCCAATGACCGTTCCAGCCTTTTTTCTAGCGATAATGAATAATTAATAAAAAAAACTATGCGTATGCGGAAGATCGCGCTAATGATACTCTGTAATTTCTCTTACTTGTCATCGTCAGTGCCCTTCACCTTTACCCAAGGTTCCTGCGATTGCATATACTGATTTCCATGCTTTGAGATTGCAAGTATGTGTCTCAATGCGTCTCTCAATTTAGCTTGTTCCAGAGCAGCAACGTATGATGAGAGTTCACGCTGCGAGAGCGCAAGAACTGTTAAATCATCTTCTTGCGGTTCCATAGGTGGAACTTTCAAAGCAAAGTTTCGTTCCACGAACATCAAAGCACTAGTGCATATGAAAAATGTATGTTTTAATATTCAGGCATGTGCCAGGAGTATTAGTGGACAAATCTTGCACTAACCGGTTAATAAAATTTCCAAGATTATTCAATAACTCGCTATTGTTCTTCGTAGCTAAATCGATCCAATTGAAGTTTGAATCTTGATTTTCCGGTCTGACATATGCGAGATAAAATCTCCATACATCGGGAAGTATGCCAGTTTCTTTAGCATCTGTACCGAACACGCCAATACCTCTAGACTTTGAGAACTTTGTGTCCTCATAATTTAAATATTCTAAAACATAAAATACATAAGAAATGCATTGGTTAATAAACTTTAAAAACTATATACGTGTGATTTAAGTATAAAATGCATACCAGTGGCCATAATGTGCTTGACTAAAGTATGTCCCTGATCAGCTGCCAGCAGCGAAGCAGGAAACATAACAGAATGGAATGGCACGTTGTCTTTTGCCATAAACTGATACAAACTAACATCTACACCTTTAGGCTTCCACCATTGTTCATATTCTTTGGTGTACCTTTTTGTAATACTAATGTAACCCAGAGGTGCATCAAACCAAACGTAAAAGACTTTGTCACTGTATCCTTCTAATGGTACTGGGATGCCCCATTTCAAATCTCTTGTTATACATCGTGGCTTAAGACCATCACGAAACCATGGCTTAGAAACAGCTCTAGCTACACTGGACCACTTTACCTCAGCAGATTTTGCCCATTCCTGCAATCGTGGTTCAATCTAAAGCGAGAAACAATTTATTAATAAACTTTGCGATCAGAGAATCATGGCTGTTGATTTTTAATTTACTGACCTTCGGCAAATTTAAGAAAAATTGTGTCGATACTTTTATCACTGGTTTGCTGTTGCACACTTTACATCTGGGATTTATTAACTCGATTGCGTTAACTAGATGACCACATCCGTCACACTGATCTCCACGAGCATCTGTGTAACTGCATCTTGGACAAGTTCCTTCCACAAATCTATCTGCTAGGAATCTTTGACAACTCTCGCAGAGTAATTGATCAACGTTCTCCGTAAATATGTAACCTTGTGATTGAATTCGCAAAAAAATCGTCTGTACAATTCTGCAATGATAATATAATAGAATAAATCACATATACAGCAGTGAAAAGATGTATTAAGTGTCGTCAAACTTGTTGACCTTTCTTACTCAGTTTGTTCGGGAGTGGTTGTTCTGCCAAAATAATCAAATCCTATACTGAACCAACGATAAATGTCATTGTGTATTCCAAAGAACTTATCACAGACTTCTTGCGGTGTTGTTTTTTCTTCGACAGCTTTAGCCTCTGTTGCTGTTCCATATTCATCGGTACCACTGCAATGATACAATATTTATCCATATTTCATACCATGTTGTTAAATGAAAATAGGCATAATAAAAAAATATAAAACTTTAGTAGTATAATGGTGTTATTACCAGATAAAGAGCGTATTATAATTTCGTTGACGACAGTATCTGAAATCAAAAGCATATTAATGATAATTGAATCTTTAAGTAAATATTATGTTCACATACCTAGCAAATATATCTGCTGAAAGTACACAACCAATGATATTTCCCAAATGAGGAACGTTATTAGCATAAGGAAGAGCTGATGTGATCATTATATTTCTTTGGCCTTTAATGGGTAATCTGATTGGAACATTAAATATTAAGTATCAGTGTGAACAGCGCGTACAATCATTTGCATAATCTCATAATTTGCTTACATACACAGGATAGGGAGGATCTTTGACTGAAGAATAACATGTTTCAATCCAGTTCTTCGCCACATTTTTGAGTTCTTCTTCACTGACTGTTTCAATTTCCTGTTCCTTCAACACATTGACCTGAAATTTGCTTTGATCATTCTGATTCACTTTCAATTATCGATATGTTCATTTACATAGAGATAAAATTGCATAGAAGATATGAACTTACAGAATTAATAATATGCAGCACCATAAAAAGTCATGAAGTATAATTACATTAATGATAATCAGCAAAAGTTCAATTGAACTTATTTATAATAAGAAAACCTTACTTACATCACTGAGTGCAGAGATTGAAGTGCCGCTATCTGTATATGAATTAAGAGGAAACCAGGAAACAGCTTGAATACTGGCAATAGCCTTTAAACCTTTTTCAACATTGAATTCCTTTATAGATTCCTATTTGGGAAAAAAAGTAATTAATGTATGCAATGTATTTAAAAACACATTTTTCCAGACTTTATATAGATATTGTAATTACCTGAACTATTGGTATGACTTCGATAGCTTTTAACCAGTTATTCATAATTGGGAACTCTACAGTTATATCTTTGCTTATATCCAAAAATGATATAGTTGACCATAAAGTGATCCAAATAGATAAATCTGCTATTGATGGGTTATCCTTATCCTACATAGGCAATTAAATGTTATATATCATTGCTAGCCTTTTAAAGTTTTAAAACCAAAAATATTTATATTTGAATTCTGAGTAAATTTGTATTTATACATGAGTATACGGATTGAAACATTGTAATTTACTACCTTAATTAAGTACTTCTTGTCTTTTAATGCTGTATTTAGTTCTTTCAAAAGAGACCAAATCCAAGGTTTATGAGAAGTATCAAGTTTTCCTGAACCTCCATACAAGACCAACGCAGGCTAAGAAAAACATTATTTATATTAGTAAAGCTACACCACGTGAGAACATTCATACAGACAACAAATAATCACCTGTAATTGTGAAATATCCCATTCTAACCATTTATTAATATGAATACTGAATTCTTCACTCATCGGAACAAGAAACTGTACTGCAGCACTTATGCTAAAAATGCTTGTACCAGATGGCAATTCAAGCATAGGTAAGCGTCTCAATTCAGCATCTTTATAAATGGCATAAGTAGATGATTTAATAATATTGAACAAAGTTATAAATAAAATTTAAAGAATTCCTTCTTAATAAATTGTATATAATAACAGAGCTTGGAGTTCTGTGTAGAATGCATAAATAAAAACTTGATGATAATAATTTGTAAATATCTTTGAAAATATTAATACAACCATAATAATTTATAGAAATTATTATAAAAAAGAACTCCAAAAATGATTAAAAAGCAGGATAACTAACTCACAATTCGTGGGCACAGTTGTAATAGTGACATGCTGTTGACCGAGTTTGGCTGCAAGGACCAGCTTCAAAGCATTAGGATTACCATCATTGGTTACAATATTCATTTTTATTAATAAATTATTAAATATCTGCAAGAAATAGAAAAATATGTTCACCGCACAACCGAGACATGTGAGCGACACGTAGAATACGTATGGATACGTGATGCGGTGCAGGGGTTCTCAACCCTTCTCAACTTTTCTCTTATGAACCAGCTAGAGCAGATAAATTTCCTTCCTTTCCTTATGGCTGCCTCCTCCAATGAAGAGATGTGCCAGGAACTGGTCCGTAAAAGTCAGAACAGATAAATTTCAGGGTTTCAACATAGCGATCATTAGTAGAAATCAGAGATGAGTAGGGAGATGCACAATGCCACAGACCACTTATTGGAGACACGGCACTCCCGTGCTATAGACTGTTAGCACGAGCAGCAACGCCATCTGATCGGTAGGTTTTATAAGTAACGCGATATATATAGGTATACCCCTATATATATAGATATACAGGGATATATATAGATATAGAAGCTTGTATATATACTCACCGTTCTATACTCATCGCCCTGAAAGTTTTCTAAGGTATTTTTATAAGCGCCTGCAATTATGATAAACAAGTATGACCCCAATAAGCATCCTAAACCGTTAATATGTGGTGCAAAAGGAAATATGCACAATTAATATAGTCAAACGATTGGGCCTAATGTGTATCATAATTGCAAGTACCTGAAATAAAATAAATGCATAATTATGTATGGTATAAAAAGTTATTTATTGCGCAAAGATAAGTAAAAATCCAGACGAACTATAAATAGTATAAACTAGAAACAGGGAAAAAGCCGAAGGGAAAACGCAGACAAGATATAAATATTATGGACCACTTGTCGATGGTTTGACAATTGGCATAGACTAAGCAGTCGTAGGTTCATCACATTATTTATCTGTTACTACAATCGCACTTGTAGTAACATTTACATCAGAATCATTTGATAGACACAATGATGGTACTATATTTTTCCTTGGTCTTGCCTCGTAGTACAAGGTATATAGACTTTCGAGGAAAAATATAGTTTACACAAATGTTAATTTTTATTTAAAAGTAATGAATCAATGTGTCTCAGCATGGTGTTGCACATTGCTTCTACCCAGGCCTTCGATAAATCCAAGTCCTTTGAAAAGCAATGAGAACCCACTTGCAGGCACACCGATGTACAACCAGGAAAGAGAAGAGGAAAAGTTGATGAAGCTCTAAGATATAAAAATAGAAGAAAAATAAGAGAAAAGCAAACAGAGTAGACAGATGAGAATAGAATAGTAAGAAAGTATAAGATAAGGTTAGCCTGGAAAAGCGAGTCGCGTAGCCTCCGTCTAGTTGTCGCAATTGTTGCAGATATTCGTCCAAAGAAGTTCCACCAAGTAAATAGTCTGGATGTTGAACACAATCACACTCAAAGACAAAACTCTGCACTGTAATTGCACTGAACACACTTAAAAATTCGTCAGCGTAAATTCGTTGACACAAAGCCGTCGGAAGACAATGACGAACAGTGACTTGTTTACACAACAAACTTATTTTCTCGAAGATGGCGACTGCGCATTGCTGCGCATGCGCACGTTACCGCTGCGCCATCTGATCGGTAGGTTTTATAAGTATTCTATGTTTCACTACAGCCTATTGGAGTGTCAACCCCCTGCACAATGCTACGATTTTAGGCAAAGATGAGTAGCGAGATGCACAACGCTACGGTTTTAGGCGATACCAAAATCATGGTGCTAAATCGTAGCGGCGAGTCTGGAAATAGGATTTTGTGATCATCGCCTCCGTCGACAATGCGAATTTCGTCGTAGCCGAGCGAAACGTGAACACGAACCTGCAGCTTGGCGGGCAGAGGTTCTCCGCTACCTCTCCGCTGGTTC